>RCHQ01000226.1:0-79424 GCA_003676415.1 Plasmopara muralis | reverse complement strand
TAATTACCGGCTTCTTTTGTAACCGTCGAATGGACGGCATCGGAGTACGTGCGCGGCCATGACAATACCTCTGACATCAGCGACTCAAACTCCTTTTTTTCAGAAAACAACAACAACGGTAAGATTGGATGCACTTGGCTTATTCTTGTTGGTGTATGCAGGTGTATCCTCGTTATTTTCATCGTTGAAAAACGCCTCGTACGCTCGAAGCGCCTTTTTAATCTCGTCACCTTCGTTTTGGAATCAAACCGGCCGTCGCCATAGCACTGATGAGCTTTGATAGTTTGCATTGATTGTGCGCCACGTCGTCTCAAGCGGGCAGAGACGACGTGACACCCAATCAATGCGGGCATCAACCTTCAATAAAATTTTTGGCGTAAAAGGCTCAACATCCTCTACAAAGCTTTCTACCTAGCTATCAATAGTAGACACATAGATGTAGATAGAAAAGTCTCTGTCTAAATAATTAGCTCTACTGATGCGTGTGGTCTTATACTACTTGTACCACGATTTGCTCGGTTCTCACCATGGTGTGGTAATATCGTTGACTTGTTTGTTCGCGGGTTTTTGAGCGTTCGGAAGATACCCAGAAAGTCATGCATCGATATTTCCCTCTCGATTGTTGATAACTGGTCTCGCCATAGTGATAGCGATTACATGGGTAGCCCCCACCGTGTTCCATTGTGACATCATTGCTTCGATCCTTTGTGGGCCGCGGTAATATAATGGACAAGCCATACAGGCACATATCGATCGAGCCCCTTCGTTCATCAAGTATTAGCCATTTGGACATGGTCCCGACCACTATTTTGTAGACCTGTGCTCGATCCATAGACACCAGCAGGACACAATTTGCAACCTAATACGTTTTTAGTAATATCCAGAACATTACGCGGTCACTTTCTTTCCTTACCGTAAATTACTACTTAGAACGTTCCTAAAATCTTCTCTAGAAATGCCTGAGACGCGCGTATCACTCACTACCTATCCATTTCTGGGTATGGAACTAACGCTCGGAATTGTCATTGATGAAATCAATCATGTTGTAGAAGGACCAATCCAGTTCATTCGAAGCGTGGACTAGGCAAGACCATTCTTGTTTGCTTCTGCCAGTGCGGAAAAGAACAACATCGGCAACCATGATCAGAGCAAATCGCAAGAAGAATGACCACGAAGGCCACGAAGACGTGTTTGCGCGACTGGTGCGTGAGCTAGAGTCGAAGAAGACTCTGTGCCGAGTCAAGGACTACGCTGGTGTCTCTCTCGAGCAGCTAAACCAATACGTGAAGAAGACCGGTCCGTTGGTCCATCCGACACTTGGCGAGCAGCCTGCCTTTTTCGTCGACGAAGGCCAATTTGTTTCATTTCGGATGGTGGTGTTTGGACACAGCATAATCGGAACAGAAATTATTGCTGTGCTCTATCGTTGGGCCGAGGAGTGGCCGTGGTGGAAAAGTGACAGGCGCACAAGGTGATTCCGTGCTGGATGGCACAACGCTCTGGGTTCCCGATATGGCGTATGAGCTTCGAGATGATGCGAGGCAGCTGACCGAAGCTCAACGATGGACTCGTAGTGGAGAACCTTTTGCTCCGACGTTAGTGGCGAGAATCGGCATTCTTACAGGTCCACATTCCAAGCTTGATGCCCTCGATCACAAGATGCGCACTGAGTACTTTCCACACGGTGTGCAATTGGGATGGCTTATCGATTCCAGAAACAAAATCATGTACGAATACAAGCGATACGCCAGAGGAGATTGACTTATTCGACGCGTTGGCAATAGCGCGTGGAGAAATCTTGATGGTGATACCATTCTTCCTGGCTTTATTTTAAATTGCGAAGATTTGGACATTGTGTTGGACCAGGATACCGGATCGTCTTCGGAAGAAGTTGATTTTGTTTGCCCAGAGCATGGATGCACAAGACTACTTCGAACTGCTAATGAACTTTCTGCTCATGTTGAATGGCACCGTGTCGAATCAATTAGAGCTCAACGTAGAGCAAATCGTGACAGCAAGTAAATTTCGCGTTCTAGAGGTTTTTCCTAATCTGTTCGACTGAAACAGAAATAAAAAGAAATGGTGCCTTTATAGCCTAATTCGGCTTTTCGTATGGCACGATATATGCAACGAAGGTGAGAGAAAAGTACTGCTAGCCACACAAGCGGCACCCGACAATCTCGTGGCTGACGACACACCCCCCAAAAAAAGGAGTCGATATATATGCTGCTCAATGCCATCGCGAAACAGATGGTCAATAGAAAGAATTCCTAAAACCTTGAAGGGTTTATTGTTGCATCATGTTCAAGAGCGGAAGTTACACGACTCTTGCAACAAAACAAATCTTGAATACAATGGTCGTTTTTGCCGGCGGAAGTTCTCAGTCCACCCTCGAAAACGATGAGGCAGCTCAGAAGGCGCGCATTCGTGCTGCGTTTGACATGTTTGCCAAGGAGAAGAGAGGAGGTGTAATCCAAGAGTGTGTAATGAGCACTTTAACAAAGTTCATGCAAATCAGGTCGATACTAACTCGTCCTTGTAGAGAAGTTAGTACTATTATGCGATACCTCGGTGCTTACCCGACTGAGAAGGATATTATCAAGAAGATCCTTCCTGAAGTATGCTGACGTATTCTGGTAGTGTCTCGAACCTTTTCTTATTTCGTTATAATTGGATCCATACAGATGCAAGAGGGGGAATCGTCCACGCTCGTGACTTATGATCGTTTTGAAAAGAAAATGCTGGAAGTGCTCCATACGCATAAGTATGAACCAGACACGGATGAGACGCTTTTAGCCGCATTTCGGGTATGATATTAATTGTTTTTATTGAGCTCAGTGCAAAATACGTAGCAAAAGTGCGTCTACGATATTTCTCATCGATACATCTAGGTGATCGACACGGAGAAAAAAGGTTTTATTGAAGCAGAGACAATGCGAAAACTGCTGATGACAAAAGGCACGCCGTTCCGAGAAAAGGAAATGGAAGGTGTGATGCTCACATTCTGCACCAGACTTCTCTTTTGTATGGGTACTGACATGGATGACGATAGCATTCCTTGCAGCTGCAAAGGATTCTCTGACTGGCCGATTCTACTATGAAGACTACATTGCATCGGTTTTTCACGCGCTGGATCCCCAGAGACCGTGAAAAAGAAAAGATTGACAAAATCAGTTTTTTATTTTTCCAATTTCAATACTACAGCACGACAGTGACCTTACGAATTGTCTTCAATACGACACGGGTAGCACTTACCTCGGGTGCCTGTACCTCCGGGCAATCTTCTAGCGTCTCCTTCGTATTATTATCAGCCTTTTGTACACCTTGCGGAGGCGCAAACTTAATGTCACCTTGACTTGCCGGCTGAAAGGGTGCTGCTGTCCTTTCGTTCAAATTTACTCGCACCTGCTTCACATGTCTCCGTCTCTTCTCCAAGGCCACTCCCACGCGTGGTAGCACGTCGAAGCTTCTTTGTTTGTGCACAAGAGGGCGAGTCGCAGCCCTTTCTTGTACGAAATTAATCGACTTGCGCGTTGACGACACTTGTCGAGAGCGATTCGAGCAGCCCAATGTCTTGCGAATGAGGTGCTCGGCATTTTCATGTAAACCCAATCGGCCCTTATTCGCTCGAAAACCTCTCGCAGTCTCCCTCTCATCATACTGCAGTGCGAGCATATATTCTTGAATCGCTTGACTGCATTCGCCCTCTGAATTGTAGCAGCCGGCTCTAAAGATATGAACATTAAAGTGCACCGTAAAAAGTGGTATCGTAAGCTAACACTTAGACTACTTGCAGAGCGTAACGCGCCATGACGTGGTTGGGATCAAGCTCAAGGACGCTCGAAAAGTCACTATGGGCATCATCGACTCGACCACACTTGAAGAGCGCCATTCCTCGACTAAATCGTCCATGAACATCGTCTGGTCGAGAGTGCAAGATGACTGTAAAGTCTTGCACTGCTTGACCCCATTTCCTCACTTTCATGCATGCGTGGCCTCGCACCGCAAGCGTATACAGGCAGGACGGGTTCGTAAGAAGCACTTCATGACATTCGCTAATCAGGCGGTGAATGTCGTGAATAGCTAGGTCTCGAGTGGCTAACGTGGCGGATGCAATGGACATGCTAACAAACGTCGACTACGAAACCTGGCGACTAATAAAAGCATCGTGGCACCATTTATATCCTCGAACAGCGTACGAGCGAGTCAAGTCGTGTTACTACCGCCCTTGAGTTTTTTCGAACTCGAAACTGCAGGGATGCGTAGCGGACAAGAAGCCGCCAACCACAAGGTATGCGTTTCGCAAATCTTAGAATTTTGTGCCAGGCTACAATGTCGCGACGAGTCTCAGGTCCATATTTATGTGACAAATTGTCACAAGGATCAAATTTTTAGCACCATCGAGAAGTCAACTCGAGATGCACTCCAGTGGCGGTTTTTTCACCGAGAAACTTTTGCGTACGCTCATCGTATCAACTTGTTCGATCTTTTGCGTGGCGGGCTCAAAAGTACCGCTGTAAGAAAGCGACTCAGCTGCCAGCTGGAGGGTCGACTTGCTCCCGTTACCAAATTGTCGGTTAGCAGCATTCCTCGTATTTCTCGCTTTTTTAATTAATCAGTCTGCTTTAGAAAGTCCACTTGAATTACAAATCCGGCTAAAACATACTTCGACAATTTAATTTTCTTAAAAGAATATACTCCCCAGTCCAATACTTTGAATTAGTTCAAGGATTCCGAATCTTGTGGCATAAGCTGACTCCGTCCTCGTGCGAGTAATATGCTAGGATCCCTGTAAAAACGGAATCGACAGACTTTTCCACCTCGGGCAATCAATCCCCTATCCTCTATTATGGCATCATCGGTAAAAGAGAGTTGCCACCAGAAGGTTATCCTGCTATTGTAAAGAGCGCCCATCAATATTAAAAGCCAGTTCTTGGGGCGGACAATGCGTTGGCAAAGCAGGTTGCATGGTACAAATATCGCTTTTCTCACGCGTGCTTAGCGAACAGTGCAAATCTTATAAATTTTGGTACAAGGATGATTACCGCACTTGAAGAGTTGTTTCGTGCAGCGTACTAATATAAGATGCTGATGCCACAATGTTTCGCCAATTAAAATAAGAAACGCAGCCGTGAGTAAACTCAAACGAGCAATGTCTAAATATCATATGAATTGTTTTTTTATGAAGCAATGCCAGTTGCAGGATTTGCTTCACAGACCAAACAGTCCTTGTACATCAGTCAGGCTAATTGCAGATGCAACACGGTATAGCTGTTTCAGTTGAATACGATATAGAGATAAGGAAGGGGGCGTCGTTTCCCCAATATTTTCTTTCTGTGTTAAGTCAATAGGCTGATGTCCGGAAACAATTCCTTTCATACTAAATAAACCCGCATTTCATATATATATATCAGGAGTTAGCGTACATCAGCTGACTTAAAAGTTGGCACGGCCAGCTGGTGTCGCACGCACGCGCACGCCACAAATTGCATGCTGTCCAGCAGAACTTTCTGACCACTTTAGTTTGAAGCTGTGGTCATTGTAGGCTCGCACTGCACGCTCGTGGGGTTGTAAGGCTGTCGCTCGTGAACGCATCTTCTAATCGTATTAGACAGGATATGCACGACTACCAGACCGACAGCGTGGCAGATAGCCCAGACAATGCAAACTTGACGCGCCCGAATATTCAATCATACAGGTCTGCAAATGAGCATTTTGTCACATCGCCCAGGCCGACTCCTCGCACGAGGCAGTTTACTGTGGAACAACAGATGCTCGGCTGTCCTCGACGACATGTGTGCGATCGGGCATGTGCTCGTCGCTCGCCTTGCTCATTCTGCAATTTGACCCTGGGTTCGCACTCGACCCCCTTGCTGGCCTTCGGTACGAGACCCTTTGTCCCCACCCTTCTCCTTCCACACTATGGTCCAGGTGGCAATGCCATTCAAGACCTTTGCACTGGCCACGTGCCTGTACGCCACGACGGCGTCGGCCGGGGCCCCATCTGCATCGTCGGCGACGTTAACCTTTATCAATCAATGCAGCTTCCCCATCGAGCTCTACCACAGCCAAGAAGGCTCCGGGGCTGCCAAAGTCGGGGACATCGCGACCGGTAGCTCGCTCGAACAAACCATCACGGGTTCTGCGCACATGTTTCGCCACTCGGCCAGCACGTCGGCCACGTTGGTGGAAATCACGGTCGACGCGGTCATCTGGTTCGACTTATGCATCATTCCTCCCATGCCCGGCAATTGTACGAGCTACGAACAGTGCAAGGCCGGGGACAAGACGGGATTCAACGTGGCGATTTCCATGACCCCGACGGCCCATGTGGGCGAAGCCCAATGCACGGCCCTCAAGTGTTCAGAAGACAGCAAAGACGCGTGTGCCGACGCGTACCAGTACCCAAGCGACAATACCAAGATGCGGGATTGTCCGTTGGGGACCGGGTTCGACATCACGTTTTGTTACGAGGGCCATGACCCGTCCCAATCTGACCAACCCGGGCAGGGCGACTATGGGCAAACCCAACAGAGCGACCAGGTACAGGGCCAAGCCGACCAAGTGCAGGGCGAAGCCGACCAAGTGCAGGGCGAAGCCGACCAAGTGCAGGGCGAAGCCGACCAAGTGCAGGGCGAAGCCGACCAAGTGCAGGGCGAAGCCGACCAAGTGCAGGGCGAAGCCGACCAAGTGCAGGGCGAAGCCGACCAAGTGCAGGGCGAAGCCGACCCGGCGCAAACGGGACCGGGACAGAACGGCACGACGCAGCAGGAACCCGAGGCGAACACGACGGGATCGACGCAACAGCAACAGCAGCAGCAGCAGGAGAGCCCGGCAAACGGCGAATGCCCGACCCCAACGCCCGGTCCTCTGGGCACCGTCCGGTCCACCTTTACGTTCTCGGGTGAATATGCTGGCAACTACCCCGGGACGTACAACCGCGTGACGGACTTGGCGCAGTGCGTGAAAGAACCCGTGAGCTTAACCAGTCCCGTCGGGCCCATGTCCGAGCCCGTCACGTACGTCCTTCGCGGGCCCCTGCTGGTCCACAACATTTCCGTCTTTACCAAAGAAGATTCGTGCTCGTGGAACCGCGTGTCGTACTACTCGCAAGCCTCGGGCGCAGTCGAGAACTTGACGTTTATGAACAATAAAAACGTCGATTACTCGGGCAGCGATAGCCACGGGCCCCAGTGTTACGCGACTGCCGATGGCAAGGACAAAGCCGACCAACCCACGGTCTTTGGGGGCCAACTCGACGATGCGTCGGAACCGTCAAAAGTTGGCGGCGGCTCGAGTGTTTCCACGGGCGTCGAGATCAATATCCTCACGGGTCAAAAATGCGATGGCCAGTGCCTCGGGTACGCGGGTCCCGACGACTACCAGGGCTGGAACGGGGGCAAAAAGGTCTTTGTCGTGCAAGTGCAAATGCCCAAGGGCGAGACCGTCGACCGCCCGGCGCTTTGGATGCTCAACGCCCAAGTCGTGCACTCGGGACAGTACGATACGTGCAATTGCCGTGGCATGGGCGCGGTCGGCGGTTGTGGCGAGCTCAACATTGCCGAAGTGATTGAAACCAACACGGAAGGCAACAAGGTGTCGTGTCACTATTACCACTATGACGGGAAATACGTGGCACCAGGCGGGGACAATTACGCCGACCGTCGGTACGATGAATCGACCGTGTACGTGACGATCATTGACGACTCGAACGACGGTACGATCAAGATTGTCGAGCTCGACACGTTTGACTTTTCCTTGACGGTCTTGGACTCGATCTACGATCAACTCATGAGTTGCTAAGCTACGACGGATGGGACCACGACCGTGGGCACGTTTTTAAAGAGAGGGAAAGGCTATGACTCGGAGCGTAGAGTATGTCAATATCCAGGTGCTTTGTATTCATTAATATACCAGTCATTTTGATAGTAATATTACCCGGGGGGGGGGTTATGGCTTCTTTTCTAAGTAGTCACATTAAAGACCTTTGTTTCCTTCCACAGCTTGCATGGATAAATAAATCGTCGTGCTTTTCCACTTGGCTTCACGCTTTGTATTCTAATGGCTGTGTATCACAAATGCTTGCGTCCCGAGGCGGGCACGAGACAAGCTTGCTCCTTGTCTGGATTGTAATCGGTAACCTGGGTTCCGACACATTTGGCACTAAATTCTCGATTGATAAAATTAGTTTAAGTTTCTGTTATCTAGTGCCAACGCCCTTGCAACAAAAGCACCACCAAGCAGCCAAAGAGTCTAAGTGGCCGCCCCAAAATTTACCGCACTCGTGTACTGAGCCCAGGCACCAAAGCAAAGCAAGTTGCCGATGCGCGACAACGTTTAAACGACAGGCCATTTCTTGCTTCCGGTATTAGCATGGAGGTTATACCTGATACTGCATTTTCACGTCGTGACATGTTCACTCGATGATGCTTCTACACTTCTCCTTTACTAGGTATGCGTCGTGTCACCTTTATACGTCAAGGGTCTGACTCCATACACCTGCAACTTGCTGATAAGAAGGCATATCACGTTTTCCAACAAGAGTTGTCGATGTCGTACAAATACAAGCTTGATAGTTTCTGCCCTCTCTAGTACTTGCGCTTAATATTGTTTTTCATTTCATTCAAACTATATATGACTCGCACGACAAGGTCAGTCAAGGGTCGAATGAGTGAATTGTGCTTGCGATAATCAGGAGCTCACGTCCTAGTGGTTGATGGGGCGCACTGTGCATAGCATGCGGACAAGCAAGTACTTTCTGGCATCGATAGACAATAGTCGACCAAAGGTCCCGCGCTACATTAGCCACTCGAGCAGATGAGGAAGTGGTCGAACAGAGGCTTGAGAAATGTCATCAACTCTAGGTGATATTGATGTGGCTCTTACACGGCTCTCGAAGACGAAACGGTTGATCAGACGATTTTGACCATGAGCTAAGGCTACACTATAGCCATAGCAAGATCGGGCAAAAGCTTCCACTCGACACGGTGCTGAGGCTGAGGACTTTTCTTGACGTCGACGAGAATGCTTTTGCTGGATACTTTGAGCATCGAGCGACAGGAACTCACTGGTCTAGAACGCAAACCAACCAACATTTATCTACTGTATGCGTACTTGGTGGCAAATAACTTCTTGGATATAGTTGTCCCTCAGCTCTGAACTAATAGAAAATGACTCATATTTAATTATTATTATTGAGCTGTAGTGATGCGCAAATGCGCCGGCATCGCGATTGGCATTGTCTAAATCGGTACTTATAATCAGGCTCAAGCCGAACACTTTTCTCGGCATTATCAAAGCATCGCGGTGCTAGCTCTTCTAGCGGCATTCGAGGCCCTTTTCTTAATGTCCGACAGAGATATCAGGAGATCCGAATAGCTAGCAATTTTTTGCACGAATAATTGATTAGTCCGTTTCAACGATCCATTTGGAAACGTGGCACAGGCTGTTTAAGCCAGAACATTAGCTTCTTTGACGCCACGGCACATTATTAATGCTGGCATAAAGTTTAGGTTGTCCTTACGACTTCAAAAAGTTGCCTCGGAGAGCCGTGTTGGGCCTTTGGAGCCGATGATTGGTATCAATGTGGCCATGGACGCTTACATTGTCAACGCATGCTTACGCTGATTTTCGCAATAGTCATAACAATTAAGTGATAGCCGCTTTAACATCGCAAAAGCTGTTGTGGCGTCGCAAGACACTGTCGTAGCATGCCGCTAAGCGTACTGCGTATAATGGAGTCTTTCTATCAAAGTTGATAGTGCCTACCTACATTATACAACGCATTATGCAATGTGCATCGGACATGTTGGTTGAAAGCACATCCTTGCTTGAAACGGGTATTTGTGAGGATGCACTTGCATTTGTACGCTCCCGACGCCTGACTTGGCAATATGCCAAATCCGAGACTTCTCAACGATGTACATACCAAGTAAAGACACTGTACAAATGTGGGCTGGGTTCTCCCTGGACCACTCTGAAAGCTCACTCGATTCCAAAAAAGGCTTTCTATTCAGATCGTGGCGGTAACAGGGCTAAAAGAACCGATGCTTTCTTACACCGCTCTTGTTTTCTATGGCTTCCGACAGCGCCATGTATTTTTCCTTAAATATTCGTTGCGCGACCAATTGAATATGTATAACCGCTGTAAGGTTGTTCAAGGCTTTAATTTTAAAATGTCGATGTACATGCATGGTATTGAAGAATTCTCGCGACGCTCAAGTGCTCGTCGAAACCGTTGTTCAGAGAGCGAGTAGACCTCACGGGAGGGCATTTCGCGTCGGTACGCAGAGGTGACGAGTCACATAGCCCTTCGCTCATTGCCTTGGCTTCTTCAGTCACTTAAACCATTGGAAAAGTCGACCGAGAGCTATTATCGTTAGTTCCACCCCTTCTTCCGATTCCTCAATATTCGTTGTCAAATTAATAGGTCGGGTCTTGACCCCTGTGAGCTATGAGTTAAGCTGTCTAAACGAGTGAGGCCTTCCATATGACCGATGTGTTCAACGAGGAATTTAAATCCTTTCGAATCGTAGTCTCGGTTGATGGGGTAGATTTAGCAGCATTGTCATCAGCTTAGGTATTCGGACAAAATAGCAGATAGCAATCTTAAGCCACAAAAGCTTAGCTTTATTTAATTATTTATGCAATCCTCCCAAAAAGCTGGCTCATCGGATAAAAGAGGACTGTGTATTATTCATCGCTTATAGACCATTATCTGTAAGATCAAATTGATCGTTACAATGGCCAAGCGGCCAACAATAAAGGTCATTGGTCGGTGGGGTCATTTCTTGATGATCTAGCCAATCCATTGTGAAGACTCTTCGCAACCTCTGCACCAACACTAGTCCCATTTCCAAAGAATAAGCCTACAGCAAAGGCTGCGCCTGCATCATGGGTGGCGAGCCAGAAATGTGTCACTCACCAAAGGGCCTGAAAAAGGCTCTGGTAGAGCCGCTCACGCTTCCTCGGCTGAAAGCCCGTACCAATCGCTCATTTCAGATCAGTGGTCCGCAAATATCGTCTCAGGTGATAAATTGACGAGAAGCACCACGGGTGCTTTAATTAGCACAGGAGCTCTTGAAAGATGCTTAGGTAATGCGACTTTTGTATCTATGGGCTTTATATAAGCGGTGCTAGACATCCTTGAGCTGTTGAACAGGAAAGAGCAATTTAACAAGACATCTCAAGCTGCACTGTCTCCCAAAGCACAAATGCTTATGATATTATTACATAAGAGGAACTAGACTCTATTTGTCTAAATCTTTTAGTCAAATCAGTTTCTTTATGAAACGAAGATCGAGCTTCCTTATAGGCTGACTGAACATAATCAGCAGAAATAGGAATGTGAGTGCGTCCGCCGAGAGAAAATTAAGAGAAATTTTAGATGAGCATGAATAGGCTACCTTAAACAAAGTAGTATAGAAAACTAACTCTTTGGAAGGTGTATACGAACTAAATAAAAGGGTTGCTGGTTGGTCCATAAATTCAGCTTTTGAAAGCGGTATATACAAACAAATTATAACGGTCGCGGCATGATAAACATTATCGGCCTTACCAAGACGTTGTCAACGTACCCAACACTATTTGTGGGCTGTCTTTATAGATATGTCGGTTAACCCAACTCCGAATCTTAATATGCATTCTGCCAATTCTTCTTACCGCTGTCTTCGCGCTTGAACCTGCCGGTAAGGCCAGTACGAGTGGCCATACAATAAAGGGCTCAATTAAGTAGCACTCGCAACTATGACATCTTTCATCGGTGCCCTTATGACGATCTCAGCTATATACGTCCGAACATATATCAGCAAGTTGCTAGCATACCAGCACAGCGCTTACAACAGAAACAAAATTAAGCTGTCGTTTGATGTTCTTGCGATATTGAGGATGACTTGAATGTGTCAGTTGACAGCAAGTCTGATACCTTCTCGGCTATGAGAGAGCATCGACAATATTTTGTTGAGTTATTTCAGAACTACTTTGCCTCTGTTATGACCACCAGCGTAGAGATGATTGGTCTTTTCTTCAAGAAAACTAGGGGCGTAATAACGGTAATGTCCTAAATTGAGCTTTGCCTCAACGTGTTTCCAGGTCGTGCACCTAAATGATTATCTAGTTTGTCCACGATGCTATTAGTAACAAAGTCACTCAGAACCTTTTACCAAAGAAGGCGTGCAACAGGATTTGAGATCTTCCGGTGAGTCACCTTGTACCATAAGGGAACCGGCGAGTGCAGCGGATTGCAATTTTTGAGATTTAACTCCCTTTTCGGCCTGTTTCCTTCTTTGTAAAAAAAATACGAAGCATCTCCAGCTGCTATATACACATCTTCTTGCCGGCACAATCTATTGATCTGTTTCCTGAACTATGAGGTCTTTCACTGCAAAAAGATGTTACCGCTGCGTAGTGTGCTCAGTTGATAGCCCACCAAGCGAGTGCTAGATCGTGAATCAGCATATCAAATTGCTGCTTGTACGCAACGGAATATAGCGTCGACAAATAGCAGATTCATGGCTGTACAGCAACTTTAAAGTGCTGTGCGCGCAATTGTGTAGGCTTATCGATATGTAAAAAGTATTAAGCCATCGATCGTATACGAAGGTCAACAGAACGATGAGCATTTTTGCTTAAAATTGATTCGGGCATGAGAAACTCGGCGATTGCAGTGCTTTGCTCTGCTGACAAATTATTTGTTCGATAGTAAGTGCATCCGATTGACGTCAGCGTACGTCTCTAACGCACGTGCATTAGAGACGACGCCGGTCTTGTAGGTACGAAAACGCAACGAGGATTGAGTTTCCAGAATCCAACAGGGCCTGCAATGGACGACCGAACCCTCCATCGTCACCTAGCACGCTAAGCCATTTACTATTTCCAGCTTGGTCTTGTGCAGCGAACGTGACACGAACGACGCTGCGTCCACGGCCCATGTACCTGTACATAGAAAAAGGTATCGAGGTTTTTATAGTGTATTGTACCTATGATGTGGACTAAAGCGCGAACCTCATCATGTTGTACCGCCGTTGACGCCCCAAATTTCGCAGTTGAGGTGCTAAAGTAACACGTCTTCCGACGATACTTATCGTTGATTGAGCTTTAGATTTGTGCATCACATCAACCTCTTGGACTTCTCGAATAGTGCTCCCTTTCGAGTAGAACAGGATTCAGCTCGCGCACGATGGAACTGTCTACAAGCATAACGCTATCCGTAAAAACCTGGATTTCTGATGATTTCACTCTTGAGCTTGCGTACCCGTCGCCTTCTTATGTGTATCGTAATAGATTAAGCAGAAAAAATTTGCACAGTCAATACGAATTCGGTTAAATGTCTATTCCAGTTATTGTTTCATGTAGCATACGAGTGCGTCGTTAAATGCTTGACATATATGAGGCGTTGTTGCATTGAATTAAAAGGGTCGTGCACGTGAAGAATCGTCAATTTTGCGTAAAGATTTCTAGATAAATTGAAAATTGGCGGCTGTCAATCAACAGCTTAAGAAATATAAAGGCTAACGAGTAAACTAGCTTCTGTTCTCCTGTCGCTCTTGTCACCACTTTGGTCTTCTCGTGTAACAGTCAAGCTCGTTTTTTTTATTATATGTTTACGATACTAAATACTGAACCGTATACCGCCTTAGTCATTCTAATTCTCATTTGAAGACGGAAAGTTCTTGTGGTTTACTTCTTATCCGCCGCCGTATGGCCACTCGTACTCGCCTTATTGGTAAACCTTTTAAGACACAACACATAAAGCGTTGGGTACATTGACAACGTCTGGGTAAGGTCAATGGCGTACACCGACTCAGGCCTTGCAACAACCTTTCACTAATTGCGGTAAGACTTATCAAATTCATCTTGTTAATTTTAAAAATTGGATTTTTTCTCTACGCTTATCCGGACTTCCTTTTACTTATCTTGGCGGCTGCAATCGTATTCCTTTTATGTTTAGTCGACACTTTGCAGAGTGCGATATTTGTTTTCGAAATAAAATAGTTTTGATGCTATAAAGGTTCGTGCTTCTATTCAGCTTCAGGACGTCTAAATTTGTACTGAAAAATCATAAATGCACAAATTGCATTTCTAGTGCAAGGTTAGCAATACAAGGCTTGTCAGTCCACAAATGAGACGCAGTTTGTGCCACATTCACTGCGCGCACTGCGCAGTTTATCTTTACGCGATCGACTCTTTTCTTCGAAAATCTGTCCGAGGATAGTCTACTGCTGACACTAGCGAGAAGGCTCCCGATTGCTAGAGAAATGCAGATCTCAACGTAACGCTAAGCCGCAAATTTATATCTGATCCAAATGCCCGTATCCCTGATTACATTGATTTTTGCTTCCCCAGTTCTCCAGGCTAAAAAGGTGCTGAATGCATCATCTTGCTCATGTGGCACTACACCTGCATTGTCATTAATTTTTGTCAAGCACAAAAAAAATCAAGATCCTTACATACTTGTACATCCACTTGCGCATGTCGGGTCACCGGTTTGCTTGCAGTGACACCATATTTCTTTAGCAGTACAATATGATTCATGAGTTCGTTTTTACCAACTAGTTGGGACTGGATTTGCCAGATTCACCCGATAGTATTATGCCCACCATAGCAATGCTATTGTGGTTGCTGTCTTGGTCGACTTGATCATCTTCACCTGCAATAGATAAGGGCTTCAAATTGGCAACCTTATCAAAGGTCTAAGAAATCGGCTGGTCAAAAAAGCTGTCCGTCTTTAGATTCCTGAAGGTGCGCTTAGAACTTAAACAATGCGCTAAGCTGCAACGGCTTTCACTTCCCCGGGATCTCTCAAGCTTACAAATGCTTACAAAGCAGTCAAGGACATTTTATTCCTCCGCCACGAAAAAATTTGGGCCTAGTCCACGGAAAGGATTACTGCCGCATCAGGCAAAATTTCGAGCCAGATGCGCAATCTTTTTTTAGCAAATCTCTCTTTCAGCTGAAATTTGGTTGGATCGATTGCAAGGAAGATGTTCACTTACTCATGGACTATGTAATGTACTGATTCCCCAATTCGCGTGGTTTTCCGGCGATCAGGCTGCGAAGAGATCCTCGCGGACTAAAATATGGTTCTTTTTGATTGTAAAGCTTATGCGAGGCACGGGCTTTCCGATGATCAAATACATCTGCTCCACATCCATAATAACTTGTTTAGAGCGACTCTTTGCATGAAAGACCAAGGGAACGCTGAAAGAGCGGAATCTCTCGAGGTGCACTCGCGACCTCAAGTGTGCTGACGTGGTATCCATTTCAATCCATGTGCTATATTTTGTGAGTCATTCCATGTGGTTCTTCGCTAGAGAATATGCGGTTTCGTTATAGCTAACGCTACGATCTCAGATGACCTATAACAAAATGTTTGATTCGAGCAAACTATATAAATGCAGTGCTGGCTGAGTGGGTCTTGCAAATCCTCTGCCCGATTTATTAAAATAGCAGCTGCAGTTGCTTCTTTAATAAAAGTAGAAGCGGTCCCTCTAGCAAAATATGACTACCATGGCCAGCGGCAAAACTATGCAAAAATGCGAAGTAGTATAAAGATAATTTTACGGACGCCAAAATATGATTGTGAATTGGCGCGGATAATCTGCTTTACAATACTCGTGGAAGGTGTTTAAGTGGTTCCAGCAAGATTATATAGGATGTCTCGTTAACGGATCAAAAGGAGCGGACACTTGGTATGCTAGTCGAAGTCGTTTGGCCGCGGGTTGAGGTACAGTAGAAGTGACTTCAAACTAGCGCTCGAAATTTAAGTTTGAGCGTTAGGCTAAGCATTGTACCAAAGAGTATGAATATGTAAGGTGGGTTCTATTATGACCACCAAGTGAGAAAATTTTATTTTTAAGCTTACGAACGTAAAAGACTTTGTTTAATGCGGATAGAATCTGTGTTGAAATATACAAGATGTCCAACCAATACCAAAACAGATTTATTATTACGTTATGATACAAAAAGTGCTGGAAAATCTTCAAGAGTGTCGTCAGACTTAGTACAAACCCTCTTTAACATCTGGTTACTTACAACGCGGAGTGAAACTATTATTTTTGATTATGCGATAGAAGCACGCGCACAGCGAGTACTGAGATAGCTCATCTTGTTTATGTTTCTTTTGTAAAGTTGAGGCAAGAACGTTCTTCCAAAGACCTCATAGCGCAAAATAGATAAGCGTAATGTTTGGTGCCATGGCTTGCATTGCATTTGCAATAATCATTCTCAAAGCTCGCCCTCCATTCGAGAGTAGAGGCCTTTTTACAAGACAGTGATATTAATTAGTGAACAATTCGAGAATGCCATCTCTATTATTGATTATGGGACAATGGGCGGTACTACTCTAGAAATTTACCGAAGTCGTCGACCGTCTTTCTCCAGATTTTGAACGTGGTTAATGCCATCAGCGACTCCTACCAGAGTGGGTCCTGGCATCTTAAGATCTCAAAGGACCTAACAAATGAGACCTTTTGCATAGCAAGTGAGCTCGAAATCAAGTTCAAACTTTTCAAAACGGCTGGGGTAAAAACGCTGTAAAGCAACTCAGTCTTTATCTCGAGACTTTACGGAAAACCTTGGCAAGACTGATCGATCCCTTGTTATTTTTGTGGGCCCCTGAAAGTTATTTGCAATTCTATTAGTTAATACAATCACGTCAATTTGTTGAGTCTAAGCTGCGCGTGGATGCACGTTACCCAGATCACGTCTTTTGCTCACATTGTATTCAAAATTTGTTTGGTGCTCACACCATGCACTTTTTGGGATTGCCATATCGACATATCTTGCGCTTGACTAAATGTAAGCTTTTATAGTTATTTTGTAGGCTTTACTACTACTCTCACTGTATAAGTACACGAAGACGCAGTCGAAATAAAGTCGCGTTGTGAGCACAGCATGAGATACATGCTATTAAACGTGATCGATGCTATTTATAATTCATGCGGCAATGCAAGCTAAATCGCTGCAGGCATCGATTGCCGCTTGCGGTTCGTTGCTAAATATCGCCATACTCAAACAAAAGCCATCGGGAATTTGATGGCACTAAAGAAGGTGCTACCAGTCATAACCTCTAATCATGTTCTTTCGAGAATTTAGGACTAGCACTGAAATAAACGCGCTCTGAATGCATGAGCGACGCGCCACTTATGATGGAAATCTTCACGCAGAATGTCAAAGTCGAGAACGTAGGATTTCTTCCGCGCATACGATCCAATGCAAAACAATATTTAAAGAATTCGTCAAATCATTTGCAAATTTTGGTATTGATCTCACGGCCTCAGATAACTTGCCTCAGATGATCTAAATGAGCCTTTAGAGCAGAATGATCGCCGTCAAAACATATATAATTAAACTTTTGGGGGGCAAAATCCCGGAAGGATCGAAACAGCTGTGTGTATTGATGGCACAGCTTCTGACAGCAATCGTTTACAGTCCATGTATAAGACGAAGCCAAATTTTTCGCTTACCTTGGATACAGCCACATAACATATGCCCTTACATTCCCACATAACAAAACGTAAGAGGACTATTCACGGTGACCCGTATGATTGATTAAACTGGACTAGACTTAAAGGGCACACAGAATTTTATAGTCTACGTTCTACCGGTTGATGACGCGCTCACTCATTGGATGCCGGGGGGGCAAGCCGCTTTGTGTCTCCAAGACTCCTGAAGAGCAACTTCTAACGCCTTAATACCCGTCGATGTCAGCACTCAAGGAGTTGAGTGGTATTTAGAAACAAAGACTCCTTAATCTCTTAGGAAGGGTCGATTGGTATGCCATTGGCGCCCTTGGTTTTAAGAACAACTATATATTTCGTGCCCCCCTTGCTTGACGGCAACAACGCGCGAGCGCCGTCAGATATAAAAGTTTGCCGGAATGAAACGTTGCTTTAAATTGTGTCACTATATACTTTCAAAACACGAAGCACTTAAATAAAGTGCTTTATCAAGTAAGGGTCCAGCATTTTTCCAGACTCCCTCCAAACTTCACGCGTACCTGATCATCTAAGATGATGACCGGATTATCGATCATCTCTTTCTCCTTGACTTTGCAAAAATTTGGTTTTCTTTCTTTGAGTTGAAAACCCATACTTTCTGCTTGCCTCTATCCCGCAGTCGGCGCTACTACCGGTCCGACCGGAGTTGTGCGACTTAGGCCCTAAAGCCAAACTTCCATTAGGAACAACGACGCGTTCCATCTGGTTGACGCAGGGATAGCTGAAAACGTAGATTCTTTTCAAGCCATGTAGAGCTCAGCAAGTCTTCCGATTGAACGTCTGACAGGTAAGGAAATTAAGTTGTATTCATCCTAAACCATTTGCGAAGGTTTAGGCAGACAGTCTACTCGCGTGACCTAGGATTGACTACTATCTTGTCGCACCTGGCGTGCTACCAGGTGCGACAAGATCACACCGCAACTTGCACAGAACGGGTACGAAAAGCGATATAATGCCATCGATGAACGATTGTTTACCTTAAGGTATCGAAGTGTGCTGTAATTTATGGACTGATTTATGTATTTGATGTGCTCCAAATTTGCATGCGGAGAGATGTAAATATCTTTTATAATCATAAAAACTGGTATGAGTAACCATCCTTTCCAAGGCCTCTCTTCAACATTCACTTAGCTCTTTATCACTAAGGCTCTGCTTTATATAGTGGCGCGATTCGCGAATTTAAGGACAAAATTGCCTTCGGGGTGGCTGCTATACAGCGTTATACAGTGGTGGTTTTGGTTGCTACAATTGCCTCGGATATGCACTTCTATACCGGAGTTTCCATTGAATATAAGGAGAGTGAATGTCATGGTAGAAAGCATACTATATAGGCGTATAGCTTAGCCGAGGCCAGCTTCCGCAAATTTAATACTCTTTCATCAATGCCTCGACAAACAAACCGGGAGCAGTATTCTTACTTATCACACAGTCTAACAACCAAAATCGCTATGCTTTTTGAGCAAAGAGAAGCACAGTAAAAATTGAAGGTTGGGGAAATCGATCGTCCGCTGCTTTGCCGTGTTGCAGCAATGTCAACAAATTTTACGATAAGTGCTGCTCCTGTCTTTTAACTTTTAGTATGTTGCGATTGCAAGGACCATTTATTAAATAGTCATTCAAGATGTATTTAAACAAATTCAACTGCGTAATTCGCAGGCATCAATGATTCTAATCTCGTACTTCTTGGTACTTCTTTGATTTTCTCTAAAGCGTACCGAAAAACTTGAAATTTAAAGCCACCAAAACCGTAAGACACCTTTGTCACAAGCGTCTGTTCAAAACGATGCATCAAAACCTCTAGTGGCTTAGTAAAAAGCCATTATTGCAGCGCTTAGAGTGCAAGCGTGCAGAAGTGCACACTTCATATGCAATACTTGTGGATTCTATTCGTCCTTTCGACAAATGGAGGGTGATGCCAATATTGCTCACCGGGAATGAAACATTGCGCGAATCATACCAATCATTGGATAAGCCATGAATGATGTTTTTGCCTATGTACGAGAACTGTGGCTCTATCATCCAAGTCGTTGATTGGCTGAAATTTCTGGAAGGTAGAGAGAGTGAGACTCGAGTATTTTAAGGCAAGATCCTAATAGTAAAAGTTTCAGCTTTTAAACTGGTTGCCAAGGGTTTGTCGTCATCAACAACATCACGACAAAAAAGAAGCCGAAAGATTTCTCTATGATTAGTGGAGGAGGACACATATAAAAGACTTGAATGATAGTGATCTTTCCGTAGTTGAAAATGTAAACATGCTGCCTAACCCGCAATTTATCTTTTTGCAGAGGCCCTACGTTATGTCATGCTCCTACCTTGCTCTGATGCGCTACCACCGATTGAGTGCATAGGCTATTTCTGTCAGAGCTATTTGGCAGGCTGCACAAGCCATCCTTGAAACATTGCGGGCGGCTGCCTGATACTGGCTTCGTGGCATGTTTCGTGCCTGCGTAATACTTTTGCCATGCATAAGTGATAGTGCAATTCAGCTCCCAAATCTCGATTGAACAAACGAAAGTGACGTAAAAGTGCGAAACGTACACCCTTGCACTTGCTTAATTGCTACATGTTGCATGGTTGGTCCTTGGTAATGCGAATTTTGGTCGGCAAACATAATTGACGCTGCATGACTTTCAGTTTCATTAATTGTCTGGCATTGAAACAGTTAGCTGGACGATTCTTGCGACAAAAGCCTCCAAGGCAAATAGACACTTTAATCCACAAGTCTCTTCACACAATGAGCCTCAACATCCAAGCTCTTGCTGCACGGTTCAAAAAATCACGATCAAAGCAGTACAAAGAAGTCCAAGGATTCTCTGCGGCCTTACATGCAGCATTAACCGCAGAAACAAGCAACATAAGTGGCAAGTTTTGCATAGGGGATCCTTATTTTGTCTACTAAAACGTCGATTTATATTTACTTTTTAGCTTTGCTAAATATGAAATTTGTAAACAAATTGACATGCATCTCCGAAGGCGACGCTTTGAACGCAAACAGTGCAAAAGCGACATCATGACTCCACGGCAATCTCCTTGAACACATCGCGAACGTTCGCAGCCACGAGCTGATCTGAGACTTAAATCTAGTCTTTGCTTCGATAGACGTCTATCCCAAAACGAATGCATGGTGGCATTCGCCCAACGAAACATTGATATTGACGGTCAAACACTGGTATTTCACGCACTCAAACTGTATCACAAGCAATGGTGTTTCCTACCGCACGCTTCACCCGACCGTGGTTCTTTCTCCTTGCAATAAGAGTCGAGAACATTGTCGGTCACGCTTCAGCGTATTCTTAAGTACACTTGTCAAGCACATCCAGCGTTGACTCAAACTCTTTCTAGTCTGGCAATCAAGCACAACTATCCCATTCCCTTCATAACCTGCACTTTGTCCTTTGCTCGACCCTTTGATCTTTGAGATCACTGCTTTCCAAAATCGCTGCTGTTCCGAATGTGGCTCAACTGCACGCACTTGCAATGCACCCCTTTCTTCCTCTTGTTCTACCTGAGAAAGTGTGGTCATTGCTCTCGACACGTGGCTATGCCAACGATTGAGCGCTAGTGCATCTGGCAAATAGAGCTGCACGCTAGTGGCTGTACCTTCATTGCAAAATTCTAATTGACGACGATCTGTCCCACGATTGAGCGCCCCAACGTGCATACAGACGAGCAAATTCTTGGCGGAAGCGTCTTCGTACCGATAAAGCCACAAAATGTTGCGACAAAAGACGGCAAAGACTCGTGTCCAACAATCGGGGAGGGCCACCGCATCCCGTTGCCAATACACCCAATCGCTTAGCGGTTTGTTTAAAAATGCGACCATCGGAAGCGCGTCCACGCAAGCGTCGGCCTCTTGATTGAACTCCTGATCCTCTTCCACACCTTCGCTCCCGCTCGTCATCCAAGTGGATCGAAGCGATTCACTGCGGCCACATTTTGTAGGACTCATGTTCTGATTGCAATTGCCATCAAAGTGGCGCTTGCTACGGTGCAATGGCGTGGCCATTGGACAAGGACTGCGGGTTGGGCACAGTGTGACTTGAGCTCTTGCTAAAAACGGACAGATTGGCCCATGCGACAGATAGAGTGGGACGATCACGGATTATCAGACCAAACAAATGGGGAGCCATGTCCACCTCCAAGCTGCGTTCTGATTGGGGGAGAGATGAGAAAGTTATTTATAGCCAATGTCGCGCGACTGTATCAACCTAAGACAAAAGATGTTATTTATAGGGTAGGAGATCAAGAGGGCCGACTTAGGAATTCGAGTCTTGATCAAGATTGCGGCCTCTACATCGTTGGGGTTTTTGACGTGAACACGCAGCGACGACTTCAAAGCTAGTGCTGCACAGTGGTCCAAGTACAACTCTGATAGCAATTTAACAGCATGACTTTTGATCAATGTAATCGCAGAAAGTCATTTTTCATAAAAGATTAAAATGAAAGCAGAAAATATTCTGATTGTGCGATTGCATGATCTTCGAAGGGAAGGTGATGCTAACCTTTGTATTGTCATCAAGTTTTGAGCAATAAAAAACACCCGCATGGGTTTCTCGAAGGTGAGTCTCGTAGCTTACTGTTAAAGATATGCCCTGCTCAACAAAGATTCCTGGTTACCGCACTTTCCTATAGGGAGGGCCCTTATTGCTGAAACCAGGGCTTTGTGGCTATCGTGTCGCAAGCATAGAAAAAAGTCGCTTTGCAGAAAATGCGTACGACCTGAAATAATATGGCTGGTCAATTCTTATTGCCAGGGCAGTTCATACCTTAAAGTATATCCCAAACATCACCGGTGCCGATGCTTTTTAGATACATCTGTCCGTTGTAACGGGCAAAACTTATCTTTACTAATTTTGTATTATTTTCGTCTATAGTGACTCCTGAATCAGGAGTCACTGAAAAAAAGGCTAGGAATTAGACTTACCCCAACTACTATGGATACCTTGAAAGAGTAAAAAGTTCGTTGAATGCTTTATCTAATACGAAGGCTCAAAATTTCCTGCGTTCTTCTGTCCGTGCCCACTTCTTCTTCGGTCAACATCTGCGAAGTCGGCACAAGCATCGTCTGCCGCGGTGCCGAGCACAGGCATGGTGCATACGTAGTACGGCAACTGCGTATAAATCATGTTGTAAAAATGTATTCTCTCTAATCTTAATGAGCAATGATCTTGGCACTCTTTGTTATACCATAGCGTCTCTACTTCTTCGCGACTACATCGATAAAGTCTTATTAAATTGATCTGCTGCTAGTCTCACACTGCAGCAGCTCAGTCTTTGACGTCTATTTGCATCTTTTGCGCCAGGCTAGCTAGTCGCTTATTTGAGAGGGGATAAAAGATACTACTTTGGATAAATCTGGCTTCAATCTGCAGTCTATTGCACACTTATTCACTCAAGACCATATTGCTGTACGCCTCCTCTGCGCATGTTGTTGTGTGTTCCCGTCACAATCTATAATCAGCCCCACTTCAACGCGAGGAAATTGTCTACTTGAACTACCGGGATGAATCAAACGACCTTCTGCCAGACGCTCATAAGCACTGCTGGAATGCGACAAGGTATCCTGTCTCAACGAGCAAAGTTTTTTTTCAGTCGGGGACTTCGGTAGCCAGGGCGGTAGTACTTATTGCGGGGTTCCTCCCGGTAAATTTAAGTTCAACTTTAAAATGAATAAAATGTTTTACTTTCTTTATATCAAGGAGGTAAAGACGGCCACATAGTCACAGATGATGAAGTACACGTTGCACTCTTACTCTTTCATCCGGGAAGACGAGCAAAAAGCTGGGTTTCACCCATGAAACTACTACATCTGTTCTTGAGCATTTATAGGGGCGTATGGAGTAGCGTTTTATCCGGCGAATATTGAGCTTTAAGGTAATTTGTCTGCAAGCAAGAAAAGCATTAAAAGCAATGATGAATTTTCTGATTTTAGATAGCTGACGGCCTCCATTGCTAAGGCGCCACTATTTGAACAAATCGTAATGACCCCCCCCTCTACCTTCATGAAAGAGCTCAAGGTCTTTCTATCTTGTAAACAATTTGTCTGCTTCAGGCAGCGACGCTGGAAGAAATGATCAAGAAAATATCCGAAGGAGGAAAGTAGCCTTAAGCATGCTTGCTTCGCCAAACCGCTTAGGTGGGCAGTTTCGAGGCTCCTGGTTTTACAGAGCCTTGAGAAGTAGTGTCTTTGGATTCACAGAGTCCAAAGGATTTCGAGCGTGCCGAGCTTAGCAACATGCATTTCTACGTCTGCGCCCAACAAGGAATTAAAGTTTGTGTCTGTCTCGAAGGAGCCAACGAAAGCTAGTTTGTTTATTGCTATGAATAAGGACTTCGGAGATTGAAGGGAGAATCCAGGTATGGTGCGGTAACTTGCAAAGGTCTGTTATAAGATCTTCTTTTTTAATCTAGGAGGTTGGTAAAATAACCGAAGCACCCTATTAGTTTAGTTAAGGAAATTTATCAACCACTTGCACTTTTCTTCTATTTCTCTTTTTATAAGATGTCTCCAACAAGGTTGCTATAATATAAGGTAATGAGCTCAGCAAGCAAAGACGCGTGTAGCCGATGTACAATAGAAAACGTAAAGATGTATGCTCCAAATATTTTACAGCTTATCAACTTTATTTCAAGACACCAAACGTGGTACATCTGCACAACCAGACTAGATCTTTCACGCTTAATGTACATTAGTATTTTTCGGTAGAAGAATTGATCATCATAACAACATTCTTGAAAAGTTAATTTGCGTAAATCACTTTGATGCATCAATGACTGTAAATCAAGTTTTAGCGCTTCACTGGAAGCATTCGTACACTGTCGATCCCGGTAATAGTACGTACAAGAGATGTTTTTTTGGTGGATTGTAGTAACCATAACGAGCCATCTGCTGTAGCCTTGCAGTCACGAATGTAATCCGATCGATGTGGCCAAATAACTCATACGAATGCAGTGAAGCTAGATAGGCCTCTGTTTATACTACTTTTTTCAAATGGAGGTGCAGCCAATCTTGACTTTTAAGGAGTGCCGAAGTTTGCGCCCTTGCCTCGGAATTACTCCTTCTCCACAATAAGCAGCCTCTGCAGGACCAAGTTGTACAGACTGCTCACGGAATCGGCTCTGGCTGTCAAAGTGCAGACTTATCGAGGTTTCGAGGTCGTCAAATAGAAGCTGAAGTGCTTTCGCCATGTGAACGCTTTGATAATATCAAAGTAGTTGGCCTTTTTGTAAATTAGAGCTAACCAGTGCCACTGTGCACATCAAGGAGACGTATCTGACTTGACGTTGACGCGGCCTTCGGCTTTTGAAATTGTCGCTCTTTATAGTGATATTTCGATTCGTCCAGCTACTACAACCTATTTGATACTCATCTTATCAGATTCACGGACAATATTGAAAGTAGATACGAGCACTACAGCCGCTCTACGGCAATCAGTACGCCTAATCAGCACAGCTAAGCGAGATTCAAAAGTGTTGTGAACACCTCAGGAGTCATAAGAGACTTGAAATCCTGAGAATCATAGTGCCTCATAGGTTACCCAATATTTTTTATGAAGTCTTTTAACATTGTTCTGCAATAATTGAAGAATTATGCTGGCTCATGCCTTGCCAGTAGATATCCGATTTAACAAAGTTCAATCTTTTAAAAGAATTCCAAACTCGTAACAGGGTGTCATTAATTTTTTCTCTTCAACGAAAACATTAAACTTTCCTCCGTTGTGTTTGTCGGATTTTTCTTTATATTGGTTAAATGAACCCTTCCATGCTAATTATGTGCAGCCGACTTATCGCGATTTCATATTATTTTTTGCACAGGTAAACAAATCCGCACCGGAGATCTGAAAAAAAGTTTTTTAGCGCCTCCACCAATTTTTGAGGTCTTGTGCTTTTATATGCCAAACGAACTTGCGCCTGTCTTGGCTTAATGTCGTTGAAGACGTGGGACGCGTCATAGCACGAATCGATTGTTGGCCCAAGACCGCAGTTTTTCAGCGCACAGAGTGCACATTGTGTCTTTGAATCACAATTTACTCTCTTCTTTTAACTATTCATTAAAAAGTAGTTTTCTGCTAACACCAGTTAGCGAGCTTCTGCTTAATGGTGCATCTTTCTGTCAAATTCCAGCGGTGACTTGCGGGTCTCTATCATGCTCAGTTTGGTTTTATAATTCGTAGACAAGAAGTTACCATTGTGGCGTTTATATCCTTCTAGCATCTGAGGCCTTGATTGTAGCAAACATATCGTGCTCGAGAGAATATAAATTTACGTACCAATTTCATATATGGTTCTGTTGTACATATTTCAAAACTTAAAACTGGCTAGAACGGACTACAAATGCTTCGTCTCTAGTAGGCGGCACGAACACTCCAACGTTTTGAGTATCCCATATCAAAGTAAAGGCTTATAACTCTTTATTAGTCTGCAACTACAGGCAGGTATTGCGAGGAGATGTCCGCATTTGCAGGTCCCTACATACTTAAAGCCGACTTGTCCATGTAAGGCCTTCAATATGCTGTAAAAGTTAAGAGTACGAGTTCTCTTGGCCTAAATACAAACTTACTATAGCGTCACGCATCACTAGAATTAATCAATTGTCCGTCGTTCAGATCAGACTGGATCTACCTAATTCCTTTCATAGTGAACGTCAAGTGTGATTGTCGTCATGAAGATAATTGGCAACATTGAGTGCTTTAAGAAATCGCATTAGTGCATTAAGCTTGCATCAGGATTATACGCTCGACAGGTTTTACGTCGATGAGCGGTTGAGCATCACTAATTTGGGATAGTCTGGCCTGCGCAAAAGAGACGTTAAGTTTACCCGAGCTGTATTCAGTGCAAAACATATTGCCATGAAGCGAATGACAGCCATCGATCCATCTAGTATGAAGGGAAAATGATTTTTATGTCGTCCGCAAAGATGCGTTTTCTGAGTATGAGACGAAGGTCGTTAAAGCTTGAAGATGCACTCGAAACTTTTCGAGAATTTTCATGGCCACAATTACTTGTGACGTATAGACGAGCCTCAATCGTTAGCTTTGAATTTCCTCGATGATTCACTCTTGACCATGCTTATCGAGTGAAAGTAATGAGCAGCCGATGGCATACTTGAAAGTGTTGCAAACGACACCAACCGTTTTTGTTCCGTCCAGCATAGCCAAAGATGGTGCACGCTGAAGACTTTTCTTAGTAGTATTATTGATGCCCTTGTGTTGGCTCTCTAAGTCGCACTCAATGTCGGTTAGCAAGAAACCGGATAGCGGTTTTGTTAGGGCCACATAGCTAGCACTGTATTCATGCAAGGAGTTAGCTAGACATTAAATTTTCGCAGGTGCTTTGTGTTTGTGGCGTCGCCGAGCCAAAATGGCTTTGTCGCAAGATTGCGCGGGGCCCATAGCAGTTAAAAAAGTGGCCAAGAACTTCAATCGCTCAGTGACAAAATCAAATTTGTTTAATTTAAGTAGAAGTTGTCGAATTCTATGTTCTCGAACATGTTTTAAATGAGCGTCCAGTGCGAAATAAGCTCATTCGGAACGGCTATAAGCAAAAATATGGTCAAAATGTCTTTGGGCGAAGTCCGTACAGGTCGAACAAGCTGAGTGATCACATGATCTAAAGTTGACAATACTTTGTGGCGTCACTAGACACACCCAAAATATCCGTCCAGTCTATTAAATTGTCGCGAAAGATAAATTTGCAGCAGCGCTAATGAAGCTTTCATATTAAAAATTTGAGCCCAGGTCTCTGAATATTGCATTTGTTTAAAGATGAATTAAGTCACCGATTGCTATCTGTCTGATTCCAAAAGCTGTAATAGTCTTCATACTAAGACCTACTATATGTATTACACATCAGATATGCACTGGTTTTAGTCTAGGTGTATCGAAAAGAATCGGTGAATGCGTTGCCATCCAACACATAACTTCCACCAACAAGCAGTGATTATTGGACTTTGTATTGAATTTCGGTTTGCCCGAGTTCAAAAGTCACTTATTATGCGTACATAATATCGTTAGCTACGGCGACGCACGTTGACTTCGTCAAATACTCTTCACATCGAGACGAAAGCCCATTCATTCATTTTAAAAAAGAGTTCACTCAAAAAAAATCAGCTGTGACTTGAACCGCTTCGTAGACACTTGCAAACAAAAGTCAATGAACCACAAGCATCATTTAATTTTTAGAGCTTGCCTCGACATTCGATCAAAGTTTGTTTGAGGCCTGATACAGACAGCATTCTTGTGACACGAGTCAAGCTTACAATGTCCAATTACTCTGCGGTATATAAGCTTGAGCACGATTTGCGATTGAATAACAAGTTCGTCGCTCATAAAGTATACCCGCACGTGCGCGTCGGCCAACCTGATCAAGATTTACTCCTCATAAATGCTTACGATCTTTCCGCCTCACCATCAAGTGAAGAAAAAGACTGATGCATCTTACGCTTTTTGACTCTTGTCGGTGAGTCGGCAGCTTATATCACCAAGTCGATAATTCCGAAAGGACCCTTGCGTAAATATTAATTTACGTCGTAGTCGCCTGAGCCACACGCCTACAAATCTATGCGTCGCACACTTGTGCTGGCGAGAGCTTGTAGCGGACTTCACGCAATTTTAGTGACCGTAGAGGCGAAGCCTATAGCCCGTAATATTGATACAGCAAAAGATCGTGAGGTGCGGTCAAGACCAGCTAAACTAGTTCAATCTAAACCGAATTTGAGGTACAACTTCGTGCTCAATGATTCAATCGCGGTTGAGCGGAAGGCTACGTCGGGTATGGCATCGGGATATCAACCTTCACAAATGGTCGATTTAAGACATGCGCAACTCTAAGACTAGCTTGCTATCCCCGCGTGAGTATTTCGCCTTGCTTCAGCGAAATTTAAAGGTTGTCTCGTGTAATTTAACGTTGATTCTTACATCTTATAAAGCTTTAAGGAACGAATAACAAATCAAGCAGTTGTTTAAACTACAAAAAGCCTTACCCTGCGTCCACACTTTGTAAAGGGTTCAGCGAAGTCGATGTGCGAGTGGAGAAGTTGTTTGGAAACAAATTTGCTCGGCTTAAGACCCGTCATTGGAGATTGCCAACGGGTTGTCATATTTGCAACTAATCGTTCTTAACACCATGCTAGCGTAAGCACTTTTCTCGCAGCGTTCGTCACGGACTTGTAATGATTGGCCCACGCCGTCAAAGTATTTATTTTGCGTACTTTGGCTCAAGCTTTTTTGTTTCATAATTATCTTAAGATGTGAAGTCTTCCAGATACAACGCCTTTGACTTGCTTACGCATTTGGTAAGACAGACTCAGCATGCCGCTCGACCCCAAAATAGCTTAAAATAACGATGCAATGACGCCGACGGAGCATGAGGGTTAGCTGGTCCATCCACGTAGACCAGGGTCTAGCCTATCGAGACATAGAGAGAGAGTGGTAGCATGCTCCTTATATACCATGGCGTATACGGACAAGTACTATTCAGCACGTCTTCGATGGCGTGATATTTTTTCTTGTTCTGCCCACAGATTGTCTGTGGACATGTCTCGCCTGTCGCTAAGTACTCTTAAGAAAGATCACGCCCTCTTGGGAGTGAGCAAATGCATCACCGGTTGAGCATCACCACTGCGGTCAAGAGTCGTGGGGGCATGACCAATAACTTCTTGACTATACTGCTCGGTGTACCATTTTACATTACGCCTTGTTTTGTAGCACCTCCTATCGAGAATTCGCGTCTGCTCTAAATGGCGGTCGCATATAGCTTATTGTAAGCGAGTACGATGCGCCACTTACCATTTCGCTTTTTTGAAACAGAATGTCGACAGTTTTTTTATTTGATGAAACAATATCGCCTCGCGCTTTGCACAGACGAAGCCGCTTATGACATCACACTGTTTAGTTAAAGGCCACTGCCGTGTCACGAAAAATTTGGTTACTAGAACCATGACAACTTCGAGGCATCCTTTGCTATCAGGTGGGAAAGTCAAAGATGGTATTTGTAAAATTACATCCTCGTGCGTTTTCTTGGACAATGACAAAGCTGATCGTTCCTTCAAAGCAAAAGAGCCACTTTGAGCACTAAGGGTTCTCCCAGATCAAATCATCTAATAGCGATAAGAAGTTGATATCACTATCTCGCCTTTAGCATTAACTAAAGGCTTTTACAAGATTTGTCATGAACAGTTGTCCATCCAGTATTCTCAAGCAGAGAACTCACCGAAGGAATAAAGTGTAGGCAGATCTTGCCTTCGACCGTATTCTAGTTTATAAAAGCATAGCTGAACGCTATTGACATATTTTAAATTGTCTACTTGAGACCCTCCTTGCGCAACCTGTATGCTCGATGAGCCTCATATGTAAACGTCTTCTTGTTGACAATTTAGACAGTCCCGAAGAGACGCCGTGTCATCATCCAGACGATACGATTGTGCATTGACGCGCTGATGTCTACATTGACGTCCTTTAAGGGGCTGTGCTCATTAGAGTCCTCACTCAGCGAGATATGTACTACTTCGCATGTATCAGAAAGGAAGTTCTCAAATGCCTTCACCTTGAATCGATAAATGCCACCGTTGATATGCAGCAAACGTCGTTCATGACAAGCGCTGCTCAGTGAATAACATATCAATTCACGCAGGACATCTGTGTTTTGGCTGAAAGTGAATTATGTCATCCACGGCATGCAGCGAGTGCTGTCTTCTACGAGTACTATTCAATGGTATACGTACACCTCCACGTGCATCATGGCAGCCATGTCATTAAAGCCCCGCCTTTGATGACATTAACCGATTCGATCAAGTGTATCGTTTTCTGCTTTTCTAGCAGAGGTAAATTCATGAATTGCAAAAGCTCTAGTAGGAAGAAAGCAGGTGGCAACATAAGTATTTGATTTCTACTATGCGCAGCAAAGCTGTCGTACCTTTTCTTAAAGAAAGTGAAAGTTCCGGTACTTAACCGTCATTTGAAACACTTTATTATTACAAATCGCAGATCGATACCTATCTATTAGTCTGGACTCTAAGACATGCTAAAGCTCTAACACCTCTTTAAGCTCATCAATCAAGCCTCCTGTAGTGAATTTTTTTGCAATTCCGATGTAACATAGCAATCTTACTGGACTGTCTAATGCAGCAGTCATTGGACCATGCGCTGCTTTTGTGTTCGCTCATCGGTACCTTCTTATTGATGGTCAAAAATTTGGCTTGTGTCGCACAATATGGTTGTACTACCAACTTTTACGGGCTCATGTATTAAGTCCGTTACAACTAGTAGTAATTGTCTATTAAAATTCAGTGCACTTTACAAAGTGCACGTAGACCTTGGATAAGCAGCACATAACCTTACTGGGATTAGTCGTTTATGTAGGTGTTGTTGCGCTTTAAAGTTTATCAGAAGCATATTTTCATCACCACATCTTGCCCAAAGCGAGCGAATTATCCTTTGTTTCCTTTATAAGTCTTCGTACTCATCATAAATACTTCGCTTAGAGAAAGGCTTCCTTATCTCGCCAATCGATCGAAGATCCTGCTTTCTAGCCTCAACATGGCTCAAATAGAGTCATGCTTTACCAAGTAAAGGATAAAAATCGACTTTGCAATTCAAAAGCTCTTAGCAATTACTGTTAATTTTAGGGACGCCTCGTTGACTAATTGAACCAAAAATCACAACTGTTTGCGAGAGCACAAAGATTTTTGACGCATTGGAGTAAACCAAGACTAGAACTAGCAGCTTACGGACTCGTACAATTTCATTTACTTAATAGCCCCAGTTTTGTAGTTTTTCCTTCGAAAACCATCAGACTTTCTGAGTTGAATTCCTATTACTGTGTTTCAGCCACCCGCCCATCGAGATAGCTTAGTTCTTCGATGCAAACATCTTCTGTTTTGATAGGCATGATAAATACATGCACACATACCCGACGACAGTAGTTGAATAAGCAGCAATACGCTCGTGTGGAGCATACGCATTAAATTAAAGGGTCACAAAGCAATCCAGCGAATGTTCATGCACGGTTCTTTTCAATTAGGCGCTGCAGCCTACATGTAGCCCTAGTAAATTTGTAAACAGTCTCACGCACATGAAATCGCCTCGTGACCGGCGTTTTCCTGATTCTGAGGATGCGTATGCGGCTCAACAGTGAAAGCTCGGGATCGGCACTTCAACCCGTACCGGTGGTTCTCATGCCTCATATACGTTTAAGAAATACCGAGAGCGCTGGATAAAGCTCCAAACAAGCTGTGCTGTATACTCTGCTCGCACATTTTGTCAGACACCTAGAGAGTCACTTTCTTGATAGTATAGAAGAAGTGGGTCCCTGCGTGATTTAAGCAACCCCGTGGCTCGAGTGATTAGTCGTTCGACCTGGGATCGGGTGGTGCCCAATTATAAAAAAAAAATGAAATCTGAGTAAAGGCAACCGGAAATAGAGAATCCATCGGACGCGTAAACACTTGCTAAAAGTATCAATCCGTTTTTAGACTGGGTGTGTGGTAGTATAGAAGACTCCACGCTACACTGGTCATAGAAGGCGTAGTGTGCGAAACGGAGTACGGAATTCAGATCCAAATATGGGTCATATAGCTATTACCACCCCACGCTAGGGACAGCGTACACCTAGCATGTGGGTTTCGGCGACTCAAATCTCTAAAAAACATGCTTTTAACACCATCATGGGATATAAAAACAAATATTCCATGATGAAGCCGATTTGCTTACAGCGCAGAATAGCTATATGCAAGATCATACATTGCCTTCCCCGTTGCAAAACACCTATGGCTTGACTACTCACTCTTCTCTTGCCTGCTTAACGTCTCAAAGTGCGGTTACTATAGCATTTCCTTACATTGCCCAAAACGCTAATAATAAACACAAGTCAGATAACAGTTTTGAGAGCAAAAGTGGAGCAATAAGCTTTCCAACGACAGTATCACTGCTTCCACCGGTATCAGTCAGTATCATAAAAACTGCACAATAAAAAATGGTGAAAGCAGGGTAAAGTCCTGATCAATAAAAATTTCTTGATACGCCTCTTTTTTTCTTTTCGTGTATGCTCGCTATAGTACGACTTGACATGTTCCACATGTTTCCTTCTGCTTTTTTTCCCCTGCTCGACATTGGACGATCTATCTCTACAGCCTACTGAGCCAAGTAGACGCATCTCAGAGGCAAAATATCCTAGTGTCTCTTTCTAAATGGTACGCGTGTGGTGTTCGCCACCTATCAAGAAAGTCACAGGTCAGTACGGATTGAAGGCGCAGGTGCACAAACGTACCTAAGGCGGCCCCGGCGCGACCTTCCTGCAACATTCCTTCCTCAGAACCAGTCGCTTTCGGCCTACCTGATTCTTCTGAGGAGAGCGTGGTCCCACTTCGTAATGTGTCACTTGTTGCATGCAACTTTTGCTGGTGCTGTTGCATTTGCGTCTTATTCGAAGCAGCAATTGCAGCAGCCAATTGTTGCTGTTGCTGTTGCTGTTGCTGTTGTTGTTGCTGTTGCTGTTGTTGTTGCTGTTGCAGTTGTCGTTGTTGCATTTGCTGTTGCACTTGATGCTGCAAATGCATTTGTTGCTGAGAAGACGAATTTTGTACCATAGGGTAATACAGTGCCTGTTGTGGTACCATCTGGTTGCCCATTAATTGGTACCCTGGCACACCTGCACTAAATGCACCATTCAGTGCATTCAACGCCTGAAACTGCTGTTGCTTGCCACTTTGCGCCCGCATGTGTTGCATTTGCGCTTCCAATTGCACTTGAGCCGCTCGAGCTTGAGCATTGGCAATCGCTTGGGCTTGGGCATGTGCTTGCGCTTGTGCAGATTGTTGCCGCGCATGCGTGGCTGCCAAATGTTGCATATTCAGTCCTTGCGACAGATGAGGAGGGAGAGCAAATGAACCCGCCAAGTACAAATTTGGATCGGCAAACATGGCCGACGCGGTGTTACTATTCTGAACTAACAGGGCCGCAGCTTGTTGACTCGCAACAGTCACAGAAGACGAAACTCGACTTGTTCCCGTAGTGGCAGTTGACACTACTGAAGGCCTGGACGTCAATGTGGTACCGCTCATTGTGATACTTGTACCACTTGTGGCAATGTCAGCGAGTGGTGTCGATGCTGCAGTTGAGCGTAGATTTGAGGTACCACCGCCACTGATCAGCAACGCCGAAGTAGCGCCTGCTCTTCTCATAGTTCGAAACTTATCTTTTAGCTGCACATTGGACCGGTCGTTGAACTGAGGTCCCAACTCTTTGTCAATCAGAATCAATGACCACACGTTACGTTGGCCATTGTATTTTTTCACCCCTTCCAAAAGAGCACGCTCCTCTGCTGCTGAAAATGGTCGATATTTACGGTGATTCTTTCGGTTTTCAGTGTACGCGGCCAATTCCGGTCGTGTCTTGATAAGTGTTCGCCATTTGTCCTTTAAATCGACGCCACTGCGGCCGTGAAACAAGTGGCCAAGATGAGGATCGCGTAAAATAGAACTCCACGGGCAACTGTCGTCGGCGTACCGCTGGACACCCAAGACCAAAGCCGTCACTTCATGTGGACAATATTTCCGTCGCTTGCCTTTCACGCGTTCTCCCACATTTTCACAAGCAAATTCCGGTGAGTTACGAGGAAATGCGTACCCACCTCCAGCCGCAGCTCCTGTCGTTGTTGCATTTGTAGCTGCTGGCACACCAACTGGTACAAGATTAGTACTTTGCCCTAATGTACCGGACGCCGTACCAACGTTTTGCGGGTACTGCAGCGATTGTTGTTGCATCTGCGCTTGGTGTTGCATTTGTTGCATCTGTGCTTGCTGATGAAGACGAAACTGTTGCTGTTGCTGTTGCTGTTGCTGTTGCTGTTGCTGTTGCTGTTGCTGTTGCTGTTGCTGTTGCTGTTGCTGCTGTTGTTGTTGCAATTGGTGTAAATGCAACTGTTGCAGGTCGGCTTCTTCTTTAAGTTGCAACAATCGCGTTGCCGATGGCTGGGAAGTGGCAGGTTCGACTTGCGGGTCGGACACGGCAACGGTGCCCGTCATGACTGGTACGTGCGGCATCGGGTCAGTAAACACCAAGTCTAACAATTGCAACATTGGCACAAGTAGGAAATGAATACACGAAGGAGCAAATGAAGTTGCACCCATGTACAATAAACACTGGTGACTGGTACCTTTGTCACTCAAAGACTCTTCGACTCCAAGAATGGCGCTCCGACACCTAGACACCTTCACTCCCCTACTCGTAGGTTGCGCTTTAAGCGGTAAAACGTGTGTCCTCTCCTCTCTCTCTACCTCTTGCCGTTTCGCCCACACACGTGAGCACACTAGCTGTTGCTAAATATACCGCAGCAAGCCCTAGCCACGGCCTGGAGGAACGAGGTTGCAACTTGTGGACTAATCAATACAACCACCACGTTTGCAGTCAAGTGGTGCCCAATTGCAATGAAAAGCCTCTTTTTGCCACGCCACAAAATACCGTTTTTGCGTCTCGTTTTAGGGCCTTGCAAACAAATTGGCTTAGGGGAAGTCGCGACAAGAGTGAAGGTCAATGACTCAATGCCCTTGGCAACAACCCTATTGCACAAGATTGCCGATGACTTGGCGTGATCCGAAGGACCTACAAAGGTGGTAGAGATTGATGCGGTCGCGAGCGGACAAAGCAACGCAACGGTAGAGCAAGGCGGGAGGCTGTTTCTTCTGCAAGTTGCTGCGCGAGTTGCGAAGGTTCGACCTGGAGCCGTGCGTTATATGAATGAAAAGGGAGAAGGGTTCCAATCCCTGTACTGAAATGTTGCTTTCTTTTAATCCGACTTCAGCCGCGTTAACGTAGCAATCGATCCAAAACGGAGGAAAAGAATTGATTGGAGGAGAAAAGGTAGGGAAGGGTGAGGGCCAGGGGACTACCAACCGCAAATGTGACCCCTGTGGATATCGATGTCGAGTTTGGCAGGGGAAAGTGTGACACCCGAAAATAAGATGGGCGGTGGCTTGACTAGCATTTTCAAGCCCACCACGTCAGTTCAATCAACGCGCTGCTCGCTAGTTGACGAATGATTTACCGTGCGATTGTATTACACGAGCTGAACTAGAGAGGAACACACGATGGTGCAATTATTAAATTTAAAGAAGAGAGCTGGATGCGGCAGTTTCAAGACTACAAGACGTTGATCACCGAAAAGGTTTCGAAAGCTGCACTTGGCTATCGCGTTGTGACCTACAACATGTATGAGATGTCATCTGGTACAATTGCACCGTGAGCAAGGTCACTGTGAATTGCAGTTCTTGAGCTCTAAGTCTTGACAACAATTTATTGTGCAGGCGTTTGGACTCGCTACGATCGAACGAAGTGTTGAGCTTACAATTAGAAACGTACCTGGTCGTTTCAGTGTACGTACCAGTGTTTTGAGCAAGTAACAGAAAGGGCGGAACATTTTGTACCGGTACAGCATCGGATTATCATCTCTTGAATCGTGGTACCCTGTAAAGATCCCTTGGGCAAACGGGACGGACATGGTAGCCATCTTGAGAGCGAATCACGGGCAGCAAACTTTCAGTCAAGATAGAGCACATGTCAAGCTGCATGTGACGATCGATCGTACCAGGTACGACTTCAGTGCATGACAAGAAATATGGCTGGACAATGGAATGATCTTCCTGCAACGCGTCGAACTTAAAAATTTGGGGTCAATGTTGCTTCCCTTTCTTACAATACTGTACTGGGTGAGTATCTACCGGTATTTATAGTAAAAAAACTGATGAAAGGTACCCTTAATTTTACCGCATACACAAATAAAGTCTAAGACTCAACTTCAACATTTTTAAGGCCTTTAATTTTCTACTTAAGAGATACAAAGTTGAGAATAAAAGCTTATCTTTTATAGAAGAAAAAAACTAACATTCCATTATCACGACTATTGTTGACACCACGTCTGTTTAAAATAATCCAGTAAGCAGCAAACCAATTTTCTGATTAATATTTTAAGTAGTGAACGTGCGAGGATGTTGCTTGTGTTTGTAGAATCAGATTATTCTCAGTTCAAGGGCCGTGCTTGATCTTGTAAATTTGGTTCTCACCCACGCAGTAGCATATATAAGATGCTAGCCGGCTTGTTCAAAAAGAGCTAAGCCTGGGAACAGCGACGATTCTTCTCTTTGCACTGACACTACAATGGCGCTTCGTTGACGTGTCCAGGTCAACTAGCTGTTCATTGAATTCAGATTTCACTTTCGTATGATGTCGACTCTACTAGGATTGTCAAACGAGATGCAAGTTTAGTGATGATGATGCCCCGATCGATAGATTTTTCGAGTGGTGATGACGCCCACATCGATAGATTTTCTACGTGGTGTAAACACCTTGATAAACATTACAGCAATGACCAGATCGCTATTGCGTTTCTGTTTTATACAGTGAAAGAAAATTCTTTGCCAGACCCATACGCATTGTGATGCGTATGCATGTCAGTGGCAACCTTTTGAAGCCTGCTTGTCCTTGCCACACGACTAACTATCGCACACCACGAATCTTTGAAGCATCTTGTCCTCATCTGGTGCAAAGCACACTGCTTGTCGCAGTGCAAATCGTGAACACCATGACTTTAATTATTAACACAACCCATTTGTGAACGGTCGCGACGTCGAAAAAGGGGCTTTCTGCTAAAAAAAAAAAGAACTTTGGTTTATTTATACCGGCTTTGTACATTGTTTATTTGTACCGGCTTTTTACATTGTTTAGAGTCCAAAAGCCATATTTAATTTTACCTAGCAAGGAATTTAGTCCGTGCGCAGCATATTTTGTTGCGTATCAAGAATCTGAGGTAAGATTAAAGCACATCGAAATTGTATACGAATCAATCCTGAAACTGCAGTGTATCGCGCACTTTCACCCCTCATGATGAACAGTCGATAACTTTTATATCATAAATTATCTGTGCAAGGTGCTGTGTAACTCTGTCCCTTCTCCTAGTACATAGTTGTCAACTTTAGACCCTCTCAAGTAGATTGTCGGCGTGGACCCTTGCAAAGGTTCTAGGATGTATCAAATCGCTTTGTCGCATCTGTTGATTGGCACTTCGTACTACTAAAAAGACTTGCTAAGTTCTGCACGTGGCTGCACTACTTGCTTTTACCAAATGAAAGGCCTAATTGCGCCTGATCAAAGTTTTTCTCTAACGTTCTGACGGCACAGAATCCGGTCGCACTAGCGGTAGCGTCGACCGTGGAATTAAAGTAAAGGCTTGATTTTTTTATAGAAGAGAACCAAAAAAAAGTTTGGATCAAGGGAATGGAAAATACTCGGATAATTAGGTGTGTGTGGCGTTCATGCGAAGCCGGGTCAAACGATGAATACTCGCCCTAAAATACTTAACTTGAGTGATGTGCGTCCGTGGAATGTATAAATGCAATTCAAATCGATGTTTCTCTTGGCGAACTTTGAGTCCCGCTAGTGCTCACACTTTGTTGCCTGCAAGCGAGGGCGCAAATTTATCGATAAACTCCTATGCTACGGGTGTCGATAGCTTCCAATACTGAGGCGCCACTCTTTAAAAAGGTCAAGACAATGATAATACCGATAGTTTGTATCGCTTTTTAATTAACTTATACCTCTTGCAATGATAGTAGCAAACAAGGGCACGACTTCATGTCTTCAAGGCGACGAGGTAGGTCTTTCTTAAAGACTCTGAGAAATCGCTATCAGAATCTTTTCTCTCAATCTTAGAATTTTTTTGGCCATCACTAGAACTGGGGGACATGTCCTCAAGATGATTGTTTACTGATACACACCACAAGATTTGGTTATTGGGGCTTGACAGGCATCCAAAAAGCCATGCAGTGGTGGACTTTTGCCTGTACTCGCAAATATTTAAGGTTATGTGAATACGCTAGAATTTATAAAATTCGGCGGGTCGGGAACTTTGCGCGCCTGTAAAATTTTTGGTCAGCCATGATAATTAAGCTGTCATAAAGAGCAACAAAATCAATTTGCCCGTGGTTCTACTGGCTAACGGGACTGATTTTGACGTTGCCAGGGTCAAAGTCGACCTAGCTGCGAGATTTGAGGACTTCAACATTACAAAGCCATTTCTTATCCTTCACTTCAACAAGTATGACTTTATCATGTGGGCATGGCGTGGCTTGTAAAACAAAAACCCGTATTTCAATTGGCGAGCCAGATTTTGATTCAGGAAAAATCCAATTTCCCTGGACTAAAAGGTCTGGTATCAGTCCTACAGACTCACCAAGCTTAAAAATTCTAAAGGATAGTAAGAAATCTGGTATATCAAATTGCAAAAATTCTTTATACATACCCACTAATTAAGCTTACACTGAACAGAGGAATAAGGCATGACATTGGCTTCGTGGCAGGCGTGTCTCCAGGCAATGGAGACACGCCTCACTTTTTTTAATAGACAGAAAAGGACATGGTGTGGATACCACACTCAACACTGACTTTTTCGCTTAAGAATTCAAACAAAACTCGGCGACACGAGCATGTTTCTAATAAACTCAACAGTGCAATGATACCTGCACAAATAATTACTCTAAGAAGCTTGTGTTAATTAATATGCCCGGGTGCATCTTATTTTATCCCACCAGGTTTAATAGGCAACAAATATGAGTGACGTCATCGAATAAACTTTTTACTGCTGTTATTACTTTATACTCGAAAAATAATTGTAATACAACAAGGACCATTGGAAGCCTAAATAAAATTTAGTAATCTAGTCACACAAGAGCTTCAACACTATGGGTCTTTGTACAGACATACTTTGATAATATGTAGGATTTATGGGAGATCGGTCGATTCTGAAGGTGCACTGAGTTTATCAAGGTCTTGTTTTTAGAATCCCGAGGACAGCGCCAAAATTTGCAAATGTGTCTTTGTGGCAGAGGCTGAGAAATAAAGCTCCGGACTCTTTGTAAGCAGGCACAAGCTTTGGAGAAATCCCGAGGAGGCAAAAAACAGATAAGTTTGGCCAGCTTCACATACAGATTCAAGAAAGCAATTTATTTGACTCACGTTAACAGCGCTAGCTACGTGGGTCTACATAGCCTCTGTCCGGTCGATAGCTACGCGGGTCTTGCATAGTCTCTGTCCGGTCAAGTAAAGAGACGCTGCAAGTTGCGAGGAGAACCAGCACATGATGTGTTTGGTAGCATTAAAGAAAACCACTCGTTTTGGCCTCAATATACGAGACAAAATAGTTAGCATTGCCTATGAAATTTTTGACTTTGCGATCAGATAAAAGTCACTGCAGCTCCATGGGGACGAACCATCTTACTGATCAGGCGCTACCAAACGCAATATCCAATTCTTCGCAAGACGTTACTTGCCATGAAGTGCGCACTGGTATGATTATGAGCTCGACCTTTATAATTGAAAGGTTTTTGTATTAGACCACACATCTTTAAAGCTGGCGATGAGAACGCTTCATTTGCCTTAACGAATGGCACTATGATGCCATTATTTTGCAGAACGCGATGATTTTAAATCATGCATGTTAATAATCTTGCAAGCACGCGTATACGTTGGCCAGACTACGAGCCAGTCCATACTTTTAAGCTGAATTTAACAAACCTGAAAAAGCTTACAAAAGTGATGTCAGTCTTAAGTCATCAGTGTGATATCGAATTAATCATAAACTTAGTAGTTCATGCATCGCAGTTGCAATGCTATGAGTAAGCAGACGGTATTCTCCACTATAGAGTAGATTTCATAGATCGGGTGAAAGGTATAGCTCCGAACGACATTGATCTGAAGCACGATCAACTTCGGAGGCACGTAATTATCCAATTTACGGTCATTAAGGCGGAGAGGAATATTCTCTCGGCTTTCGATCTGTCTTGATGGCTTCACGTGTACACTTGGGCGGTCAAGACTGTTAGAAAGCAAGCCCGTAGCTCACAGATTTGCTCCTTCAAATAAAATAGTCAGTGTGGACGGGCTGTTGGAAGTCTCTAAGTCCTTCAATGTGTCTTTGGCTTGCCAGAAAGCAATTGCAACAGATGTTCGTGTGCCACCTGAGCAAAAGGGTGCGTGTGGCACCTGTTCCAGATGAAATAATTGAGCAAGGCTGTTCACGATGATGTCATATAGACCCTCAAAAATCTGTGGCGTTTTGGCAAGCGTTCCTCCTGACTTGCTGATATCAACAGCTGATCATCCTCGATTAGGCAAGTAAAGGAAAAATTATCGAAGTGCCTGAAGATTCATTGTGCCCATGCACCATATTGTTGGACCGACATACTTTTAATAGTTCAATTTGCCGTCAGCAGAGCGGCCCAAGATCCTACGAATTTTAAGCCGTTTTTTTTAACAAAACCGGAGTAATGCATCTGGTACACAGCGCAAAAAGTGACATCTGAAAATTCCACGCACCGTGCGAAGTAGATGATGTTGCTGCTCAGCGCTATGGTCAGCATCGGCCGGGATTTTTTATCTGGAAAGGGTTGCCTTCCTTTTGGATCGCTGTTGACAGACTACATGGGATAGCGCTTTACGTCCGCAGCCATCGAAGGTCGGTTACGTCCACCTCGTTGTGATTACTGCCATTAAATGCACTCGTAAGCCATAACAAGGGGTTGCCATCTTCGACCTCACATCGCTCTTGGTAATTTCCATGCCGGTTATATTATCAGCGAGGACGTCTTAGGTTGGGTCATGGCACTTGAGTTTCAAAAGCTTTCGTGGCTATGATGGTGTATTCCTATACGCCGGACGACCGCATGGAAGTATCGTTGAGTGATAAAGTCGTCTCGGAAATACTTATATTCATTTGAAGCTATTACAAAGCCTTGGTGGAAGCAATTCATGGCAAGTTTTGCCGGAGCGCTTGCAGTGATCCTTACCATTTCACTGCTCAAAGGTGGGAATGTCTGTGAACCGCCAAGCGAGGGCAACAATAGGCCCGCGCTCCCCGCCGTGGTAGAAATGGAGGCTCCTTAGAGCCTTCTTTGCCTAGGGGCTCTTAGGCGAGCAAAACATCTCTAGCTCGCACCCCACAGCGCAGGTGCAACCTTTGTGGACACAATTGTCAGCTGTAGTACCGAGGCATCTTTGAATGTCAAAGCCACCTCCTTGAAAGCTGCCATCTTTATTGTAATGTGTCCTGGCTGACTGGCATTTGCCCTAAATACAGGTGCACTTTGCTGTCAAACTCACCATATAGTTTTATGTGTGGTGCGTCAGCTGAGTATTTTCACACAACGTAAGACACCCGTGCTAAAATGGACCTTAGCTAATTGTGATGACCATAAAAATACACAACACTGTAACTAGCCTTGCCGACGGATATACGAGGTGAAATCCTCAGCGGCCCCACCGATATCGATATACTCTCGACATTAGTCGGCCGTCCAGAGTGTTGTGTGGGATCGCAAGCTTTGTAAAAGCCACTTTATCACACGGGCCTTCCGCGTGGGTTAGACTCGGTGTAGTGTTCATTGAAAGATATCGGCCGAGTTCTGAGTCGTCTATTCTGCAACGGTCGAAGCGATACCGAAATCAAGGCGAAGAAATGCGCTATCTTCCGTCCACAATAGTGCACAGATATAAGTCAAATGTAGCTTAATCAAAATATTTGCGCCAGAATCACAAGTAACGCTAGAAATAATAGGATGGATTATATGTCCTCTAATAGACGGGTATTTTTACTCAGTATTAAATTAATGGTAGAGCTTTAGCTTAGATTTATCACTTTTCGACGTGCAATTAGAAGGTATTGCAATTCGTAATATAAACCATCGTATCGGTTACATTACATACGTATTAGACACCAATTTATTGATTTCTGGTAATAAATCTATAAGTCTAATACTGCTCTTCTTCTATAACCGTTTTTGTTTAAAGCGACTTTTGTATCGCAGTAGGATTATTGCTTGCGATTATAGGGTTATTGCTTGCTTGATATTCCAACTTTCGGTTTAGAGGAACTGTTAATAATCAATGACGCGGTTTTGGGATCATGTAGTCTGTGCCATACATCTTTGTCAAAACGAATTGTGGATCATGCACGGTGTCGAAGGGCAGTCCATTAATTGTCACTTGCGAAAATGGTTCCACGGATTGCGCTGGCAAAAGACTGTCTCCAAACTTTTCCAAACTCCAAGTTGTCTCACTTAGCTTTTCCAATGCGTAAAGATCAACGTACGGCACTAAAAAGTCTTGTGCGAGCACGAGTTGGGAGTCGTATAATGTGGCAGCCAGTGGGTGCGTCGGGGCCACACAAACACGCCAAATGTCCCGAAAGAAAACGTGGTAACCTCTGGCCTTTAAAGCTTGCCCCACGTCATCGTCTTTGTGAAGCTGGCCAGTGTATGCGATGTCCGTGTCTTCTGTAAATGGGATCATGGATTGATTGCGAATGGCACCAAGAAGTGAACCATAGACAACAATGGGCGTTCGATTGAACGCCGAGAGCTCCTCGTAGACTTCAACTAAAAGCAGGTGGAGCACACTGGCGTAACAGCGACTTTGACTGGAATGCTGGGTAAGCAGATCCATTCGATCTGCACCCGGGCAAAAGGGGACATCCTTCCGTCCAGAGATGGGTAGACAGTAGTCGTAGCCACTATCATTCGAAAGGCTGTCATTGCATAGTACAGTGTGAGCATTTTCAAAGATGGGAGATAGATGAGGTTTTGCTTCTTTTAAAAGGGTATAGTAGCGATGGTGCGAACGGTACTCGAGATTGCTCACGTTGACCGTACGTGGACTACAGGACGGTGTCTTAAAACTAATGTTGCTCATAGTGGCGTCAACATCATTAATGATTGCACTCGCATTGCTCGGTAGAAAGTATCCCGAAGTGCTCGCTAGAATATTCATCTCCATTGCGAGGTCACAAGCGACCACAATCGCCAGCAACAAGGTCACAAAGACGAGCATCGTGCCTCGTGAAAACGATTTGATCGATTCCATGCCGTCCACTGGTTTATTGAGATTGTCTTGGCCCACAGTCATGACGTGAAGCGATCCTTTTCGAGCTCGTCTTGAAACGAGAAATGGGCAATGCATAAAGCTGCTCTTACTTTGAAGATTCTTTTCAGAAGGAAACACCAGTCTGGTTTAAGCTGGCGATCGAAAAAAGCATGTCCTCGAATATGGTGCTACTATACGAGCTCCGTTTAAAAAAAAAGAGATTAAAAGTTGGAATATATCAGTCCAGTGCCGGTAATCTACATCCTTTACATGTTTCAGGTGTTAGCTTTCTCAGAAATTACATTATAAAAACCTTAGGTCAAGTCATCAACAGCGACCTACGTTACAATAATTTCTAATACAAGCATCTAGCGAGGGTATCCGAATCTGGCGTTGTAGCATCTGGCGATTGTACGATACCAAACAGCAACTGGCTGATCTGATTGATAAATCGGCCGCAATAAACCCTGTTGCGGTAGCTCTTCTTATAAAAATTAATTATTATTTAATCATAAATAATATTCCCGGTACAGCTTGAACAGTGTCAACGACAAGCCAAACACGCCAACGACAATGCCTAGACAAAGCATCAGCAGCGGTCCTGCATGCTTCCAAGTAATCATCGGACTTGTCGATTGCAGTAGGTAAAACAATGCCGGCATGATAAAGATCAGGAGCGATCCGGAAACAGAACCGACAATACTCAGCGGAATCTTGACAGACGGCACAAAGATGCTGCATGTGACAATGAGAATCAGACTCAGCACCGTGACACCCACATACTCGCGGTACGTCGCTTCATGACTTGGGGTTTGCACGCCCGTCTTCACCCGTAAATATACGCTCAAGACGCACGAGCGAAAGGGCCACATGGCAATGGGAGTCGTAAGGATCAGCGCCAATGCCATACATAATTGACCAATCAAAAGAGGAATGCGCACGGCTTTATGGTGGGCCACATAAGCGGCCGAAAAATTCAGCAAAATATTGTCTTGCGTCTGGGTGCCAAATTGCAAATAACCGCAAAGCGCAATGATTTCATAGAGCCCAAACGAGACGGTAATTGCACCAATCACAGCACGGTTCATGCGCGGCAACGAACGGTCTTTGAGTTCTTCATACACTGGCAATGCCGTATTATGGCACGCAAAGGCCGAGATGAGCAACGTGACAGTGTAGACGCTCCCCGATTCCAGCCGAATGGCCTCCACTCCCGACGCAATCGACGCGTCATTGACACTATAGAACGCCACAAGCACAAATGCGACGACGTACCCAATCGATAGAATCGCAAGTACGGATGCAAGCCAGAGTTTGCCAATGCGACGACTGAGTGACAGTGGAAAAACAATACTGGCCACTAATGCAACGGTAATCATCCACTTGTCTTGTACCGAAACATGGAGCACCGCCGCGCACAAGTCAGTGACAAAAATCAAATAGCTCACGAGCGTCCCAAATCCCCCAAAAATAAAGGTAAATTCCGCCAAACTCGTCCCAAACGCACCCATTGTATAGTGCCCAAGACTTTCATACGTTTTGGCACAATTCGTGCCCGCTCGGTCGCTTGCTGACAAGAGCAAATGCACCGAGTATCGCGTAATCATGGCAATACTCAACATAACGACATTTCCTAGTAACCACCCACTCGATGCAATCGCAAACGGTACGGCAAGGGTGCCGGAACCCAAGATGGTATTGGTAAGCGTAAACGTCGAGCCCCAGAGCGAGCTGCGCGGCTGCTCCTTCGACCTCGTCGCCACGGCCTTGGTCTTTTGCACGTCAATCACGTGAGGTTCTTCAGCCAATAAGTGACTCGACTCTTTGGCAAACCCCTGCACTTGGCCCGACGAGACGCGTGGACTTACCACGTACTCCCCCATCGAGACCGAGCGCGGTGCGCAGTCGCATTGGTACTTGAGTGTCTCAATAATGTCGCGCGAGCCACGCTTGACTGGCGAGAGCGTAAGACCACACTTGTGCACGGTCGAAAAGTGCGCCTCCATTCCCATGGGCCGGACGGATGGCGGTTGTGGAGCCATGATGGCGCAGGTTACGACTTTGCTGAGCCGTGGCAACTAAATTAGTGAGCGGTTGTCGAATGACTTGTTGTTTGTAAAAAGCGTTTACAGTTGTCCGTTTTATAGAGAGGGGTGGTGGAGTAGCGAAATCACCTCTTGGACGCGTAATTATAGATGGCAAGTCCACTTTGCTCCGTGCCATGGAGAGAATGAGCGTTGTACAGTAAAGAAGCAGAGGGGCCAAACGGTTGATCGCAAGGGGTGAAATGCGTGACACTACCATCGGTTTGAACACGTAGGAGGAATGAAGGAAAGCGATTGGTTTACTGCACGATCATTACTTTCAAAGCGATACATGATCGCATACGGGTACTGAAACCCTCTCTATATTATATCGATATTGCAAAGGTTTCTTTGTTAACCGGTGAACAGATTACCTTAAGGTTATTATTTAGCATTTAAGTGTTACTGCTTTTCTGCTAGTGGTGATAAATGAGAATTTAGCAGTGAAACACTGTCAAAAGGTGCAATTCTTTACCTACAATGTGTACTCAAATACTAAGGCACGGTAGAGAATAGGGCAGCAAGGCCAAATTGGCGAAACTTAATGAGGCAGAGCCAAAGGTGCACAATCTTGCAACTCCACAATAAGCGTGTGTATGATAAGGTGCGAGTGCCTTGGCTAGTGAATGAGTCTCCACTAAGTAAAAAGTTTGCTTTGGCGTAAGGGAGAAAGAAGATAGGTTGAAATTTTGACCTTGCTTGCACAATTTTAATCTCAATACAATTTTGTTATATAAGCCAAGGATTCAAATGATTCTTTTTTCTTCCGCGAGATCCTTAGTTACCCAGCAACGATCTGCTAGCATCAAATCCATTTTTTAATCAGTATATAACACATACAAGCTTGCCACCCAGTATCATACCTTGCTAATGTGCTCAAATAATTGCACGTCAATACCAGCATCGTCGACTTCGGATATTCGTGCACACAACTGACGTATATAAGTCTTCAACTCGTCACAGTCGCGTTTGGCCAGCTCGTACTGCTCAGCATGTAGAAGATATGTCTTCAGAAACAGCAGCGCACATACATTGATTGCGTTCGCCACCACCGTCTGACTTTTTCGTGTCCCTTTTTGAGTTTCGTCGTCTCCATTTACCAAGTGATTAAGCATAGAATCCATCGCGAGGCCTAAATGACCCAAGCCTGGACTGCTGCTCATAGATTGTGCCTCACTAGGTGGGATAAATTTGAGCAAAGGCATCAGCTGCTCTTCATCAACGTGCCGTACGCCTTCAACCACGACGATGGCAACACGCTCGACCAACGATGCGGTCCACTTAACAAGCAAGAGACTCGATAACTGTACAATCTTAATGAGTTCAGTCTCCATTTCTTGGAAAAACTGAGTCAGCTCTTGCTTTTCAGCCACTAAAACAGCTTGCAAATGCTCATGCAGTAGTGTTTGACGCGCAAGCGCGAATGCTGACGGTGACCGCGGCGATCGCGGCGACTTAGGTTGAAGAAATTTGACGACGACTTTCTTTGACGCTCTCGCTTTCATTGGACTAACCTCCTTGCGTGTACGAGCACATTCCGATGGAAAATTGCCGAGCAACACGCACGCATGACGAAGCAACTGGCGACTTTGCTCCATGAGAACCACAAAAGACGTTGGGAAAGCTTGACGCCAATATTGCCGCCTTGAAGCATTTCCACTTAAACCGATAAGAAATCGTAGCAGTGCCTGATATTCAGCAACAACAGCACGTGTCCACCGATGACAGTGAGCTGGCTCAATCGCCGCTAGCAGCAAAGGCTCCGCGTACGATAAGAACTGCCAAACTAAGGCGTCATCACCGTCCACACAGCTTGACAGACGCAGCAAACCACCTACAAAGTCGAGTACCAGGCACCACATCCGGTGTGCCATGGACACATTAAAGCATTCTTCAATCTTGTCATCAGAGATCACATATCCACGCAGATAAGAGCTACTTTCTTCTTGTTCCATTTTAGTCTGAAGCACTGGAAGCAACTCAGTCGCTAATAACAGTAACAACCGGTACGATACACGTGTGTCGCCATCTTGCAACATTACACGTCGACACACTTCAGCATTGGCTGGGTTCCATACGATTGCAGTCAGACCATGCAACACGTTACATGCGTCCTCTTGTCGCAAAATTGCTTCTTTGGTGGATGATGCAGCACGGAAGCTTTGCACTAGCAGGTGAATCAAAAAGTTAATTCCTTGTTGACCGTGCTTTAAATCCTTGAAAGACGGCATCAGGCCAACTCTACTTTCCAGATGCAGCTTAAAGTTTCGAGAATTAAGATCGCTAACATTGTCAAGAACTTCTTGGAACAGACAGCAACTCAACTGGTACAAAATTCCAGTACATTGTCTCGATCTTTTTCGATTATTAGATGAAGCAATGACTTTGATACACTGTCCAATTAAATTTGCTTGGAGCGAAGACTTTAAAGGCGATACTCTCTCGATATCCAAATTTCGGTCGGTAATTTTGTTCGGAATATCGCTTAAGTGACGGACAAGCAGCAAAGCTGTCGTAAAGAGTGACACATACAAATTATCAGTCACAACCTCAAATTTGGTCGCAAAATCAGTCTCCAGGCAAAAAAACAACGGGACTACCGTCAGTTTTTGAGCTAGTGCTGTTTTGCAATTGCTGTCGGGAGGCATTACTTCAAGCTCGCGTGCAGCTCGCTCTCTCAATTCGTGCACTACGGTCAAAGCTTTTTCAATTACAGCTAGTAAATCCAGAGTCGTTTTAATGTCAAATTTAAAATCTGAATCGGTGCCAAGAATTTCCAGACGCTGACGAGTATGTGACAATTTAGGGTCACGTGTCTTTCGTATAACAAGACACAATTGATGATGTAGCATCGATACCAGTAGGTCCACGACGCTTTGCAAATGTACCAGCACAAAGTAGTCGAGCGATTCGTTGTCAGCCTCGTGCTGCTGAATTCGAATTTTGATCACGTCCGCCACCAGTTGAATCAGTTCAAACGATGTCCGATCGCCATAAAAGCGCGACAACGTACTCGATGTTGAAGATGCAAGCGTTGCATTCTCCGTGCTTACAGCACTACTCTTGATGCGAGGAGGAGAAGAGATCATCGACATTCTTCGCGTGGGCACCTCCTCTTTCGTATCAGTTGGTGCACCAGTCTGCAGACAGCGTAATTCCATAAACATTTTCCACTTAGTCAAAGAAAAGAGCTGAGCATGTAGATAGGCCGCTTGCAAGTTACTCCATTGGACCAACTTCAGAGCTTGAATATTGGTCGGACAAGTCTGTCCACCTGCGCTGAATTGCCACTTAAAAGTACTCGCATCACAGATCAGTCCTTCGACGTACATTGAGACCTTACCAACAGGTAATGCACCCAATAAGTTTGTAGTGGGCCTCTTCACCGCGCACGCACGTCGAATATATGCAGTATACTGCTTTATTTGAGTTGAAGAATACTCTAAACGAGTCAATGAACGCAGCCAGTGCAAAAAATGTCCCTCTTTTCGAAACGTCTCAAGCACGTTCACGAGCGGGTGGTCGCTTTGCTTAGACGCTCGGTTGTGCCACTCGAACGATACCAATTGGAGTATCAAGCCACGGGCAAGATACCCGTAAGCACTCGAGCGTCCAACGTATGATTTGGACAAGCTCTCAACGTTCCCTCCGCCTCGACCAATAGCAGCCGCTAGCTCCATGTCTAGCAGTCCGTGTTCCTCCATCGAATCCAATGGCATGTGAATTTTGAGTGCTCGGGTCACATTGGGCCAAAACGCGGGAAAGGCACATAGAGCTGTCATCATTTTTAAATGCACGCTATGACCGGCATGAACGGCACCTTCCCAAATGCTGACGAGGAACGTCAAAAGAGCACAGAATAATTCTGATGACTGCTCTAAAAGTTTCTCAGAAGCCTCGAAAAATTGTGTTATTATTGTGATAAGAGGCAGAAAATCTTTTTTTGCGTTGCCTTCATCGAATTCGTTACCAAAGAGCAGCAGCGCCAAAAAAATTGGTTGGTGCTCCAGGGATAACGTCAGCAACTCAACCGTCTCTGTTTGCATCGTCACTTGCCGTGGTGACGATGCGCGCAGCAAATTGGCAAACCTGTCGCGCACACACGAAAAATTCTGATCTTCATGAAAAAGCGCAACAAGCGAGTGCGTGGAAGAAAGATCTCGACTATCCTGCTCTATGCGATAGTCTAATACGACAGCTGCACGCTGTAGAATTTGCAATGACCAATATACGATTTCGGGCGCGTCCTCTACATCATACCCGAGGTAGCGTCCACAAAGCGTAACGAGTGTCAGCGACAAGCGAGTCCTGAACCCGTTAATGGGTATCAGCAAAATCTTTCGAGCGGCTTGTGTATCGTTACTGTCCTGTTTGCTTGCTAGAAGCACCTCAACGACTCGCAAAGATGTTGTAACAAGCGATTCACGCCGAGTGATGTCAAATCTACTATCATCTGTTGCGCTCTCATTAACCAGCGGGAAATTGGCGTCCAAAGTTGCATCTTCATTGGATTTCACAGCGCTGTCCCAACTATGAATTTGATCTATCGCCATGCCAGAAACACCGTCACAACAGAAACGTAACAGCTTCACAAACAGCGAAATATTGTTAGACAACGTGTCGCACAACTCTGCTTCAAACGCTGGAATCATTTCATTTTGCTCGTGAATATATTTGCGCGGATGCACTAGTACGTAAAGCAAACGAAGGCATCGTTCTGAGACCTCAAAACGTTCAGTGGCAGACACAAACTTCCAGCTCTCATGTGTCGACAGCACTTCGATTGCAAATTCTGCAGCGCAAGAAAACCAAAGTCTTTCCATCGCGACAAACGATTCTAATTTGAGTCCTGAAGTCATGAGTGCTCGGGCTTCTTTCGACAAATGCCATCGCACTACGCTCAGTAATATTTCCTGCGTTGCTAGTATGATTGGATAGACTCCTATTAATCTTTCGTGTACTTCAAACAGCTTCTTAGCGCTCTTAACAATTAAATTAACACACTCCTCTCGCCCTTCGCTGAGTGGAGATGACATTAACAACTCAACTCCGAATGTCGTCGCCAAAAGTGTTTGAAGAGCTAGAAATGACGCGGCAACAAAGTGAAAACATGATGCTGAGTAAGCGTCATGCTTCTCCGTGCACTGAGAAGCAAACAAAAAACCATCGAGCACTTTGAAGATAAGGCGAAGCAAGTGAATCCCTCCATCCACAGCAAATGCGTTCAAAGAGCTTGCATCGCTGATGTAGTCAACGTCACGACGTCCACAATAATCAAAATGCGTTAAAATTTGTTGTCGTGCGTAACGATCTCGAATGCCCCAAGATACGAGATCCTCGCTAGATGCAGACAGCAACCTAGGAAGCGCTATATGCTGCCTCATAAGCAAAGGCACGTACACCTCAGGCGAAGAGATTTGATATTTTATCCACCATCGGTGCAGTCTAGCCTCGCCCCAACGTCGCTGCATCTCTTCAAGCACAAAGTGTCCCCCATCTTCTTGCTGGCCCAATTGGATAACAAATCCAAAGAAGGCCGTCAATACGCCAACATCTTCCGAATTTGTGCGAATCAATTTAGCGAACGACACCGACCAAAATCCCGACGCAAATGTATCGGCGCGTAACATTAGCATATCCCACAACGACGATGCTTTCGTGCCTTCTTCACTATCTGTAAGAAGCCATTCCACCTGCAGCTCATTGTTGGTCTGAACGAGAGAGCCGATTGTCCCAACAGCCACCACCAATCTACTTTCTGCATCTTCATAAGCAAACGAGCGCGTGCACTGTACACGTTCCGACTCACCTGCAACGTTGCAGTAGAACTCTGCTGGTGGCACTGGACGACAGATACGCTTCGTGCTGTCAACAGCCAAACCTGCACCTGGCTGGCTATAAATTTTCAGCACTTGGCGCAGAACAATTGGAGACGATACTGCGTGGTAATGGCAGCATAGTGCCGTCAACATTTCCACACATGACAACAAACTAAACGGCAGATTAATCCGAGAATTTAACAACAAACTACCGAGCGCGATATCTTCTCCAGTCGTCACCACATCCGTCATCTCGTCGTCTTCCACGTCAATCCCTAGAACTTGCTGAGCAACATGTGCATCAGATAGAACAGGCAAAACAAATTTGACCATTGCGTGCAGTTCTTGAACTCCATTCAGGTGTTCTATATATCCCAGCGTCGACAGCATGTCGTTTAAAAAGACAGCCACTACTTGTTGATAAATACGACCGTCACAGCAATAGTTCTGATAGTGTGATGCATATGTCGATGTGCGTACAAAAGATGCAGCCACAGTTGGAAGCTTCCACAGAGTTTTTAAGTGAAGGCTAAGCGGATGCAAAACGGCTGCAATGTCAGATTCTGCGTAACTACGAAATATTAGTGATCGCAGCAATGCGTTCAAGTTCTGAAAACCATGCAGTTGCTCCACTGCTGTTATCGTATGTTGCAGCGTGGTTTGAAGCTCTTTCACTTGCTCAATTTCTCCATGCAACATCACCATTTTACGGTAAAATCGACCTAATAGTGTTGCCCAAGCCAACAACAACACTCCGGGTACTGGTGACGCGACGTTGTCACTATATGTAGCTCCATTTAACTCTGTCAAGAAAAACGTCTTGGTCACGTGGTGCAATACACTGTAGTCTTGTCCATCTTCGATCGTATGCAATAACCTAAGGGCGACTAAAAGACCCACTTGGGTTAATCGTCGTGCTTTCTCTTGTACACTGCTTGTGGCTAATGTACTGGTGGTGAATACGTCGTCAAACACGCGCACTTCCCAATTGTGTATAGTCTTTGCAATCTTTACTGCACTTTCCACGGTAGCCTTCTCTTGAGACGCTACAAGCGTCAATAGCAGCAATTCTCGCAATAAAGTTTCCTCTTCGAGAAACTGCATTTCCCAAGCTTTAAGTGCATTGCGCTCTGCCACTCTCACACCCAAAAAACTAGGAGGACAGACAAATTGACGACCATGAACTTCGTCCAGCAGTGCCTCACGCAGTCCTTCCTTCAGCAGCTCGTGTACAATCTCTCTAGCTGGGTGGGCGTTTGGATCGTGCGAGTTTCTAGCCACACGTAGGAGCTGAATACGTACAGCAAAAAAGTACCTCCTCCCTTCAAAGTATTGGCGCCTTATCGTCTCGATATCTAGCGGTGTTTGAGCTTTCTGATGGTCTCGGAGCATTTCCAAAGCGTTTTGAACCTCCTGTTGACCGCCTGAGATCGGTAGTTGTACACTTGAGAGAAGCAACGACCATAGTTTGTCATCACTTTGATCCGATGTTGACGTTTCGGTGGCATGGCCTTCTTTTTCGGCTGAAAACAATGTCAACACTGAGTGTTTGGGCGTTGTGGGCGGCGTTGCGCTGTTCGACCCGTCCACGCCTCCACCAAGAGGAACTACGCCATGAAACGATCGTATGGCCTCAAGCACGCGATCTACAGGTAGTTCCTCGTCTTGCTCTCGTCGCAACCATGACAGCACGTGTGCGGCAGTGCGGATTTGCCCGCCCCGGATGCGCACCATCAAAATTGGTATTGTGGTGTGCACCACACGTCAATGGTATAGGAGTGTGTACCACATCGTTTGGCGTCATTTTCCCTCTCGATCCCGATCAATCCAGTCGGCGTTCTCTGTCTATTCCTCGATATTAATCTCATACTGTGCGTGTTTCCCTCGTCTAAGCGCCGTGTCGACGCAAGCACCTTCGTCGTGTAGCGCGTCCTCTTTTGTGTGTTTAACGTGACATCGACATCTACACCAGGTCCCGGCGCGCTCTGGGACGTGCTCGGTCGGACTGCGTGGGATCTGGGCGGAGGACTGCTTGGCCGCATGGCACAATTTGCGCACGGTATCACGGCACTGGACGTGACGCCGTCGACGGTGCTCAGTGCACCCATATGGCTTTTAGGTCAACGTTATGACGATGTGGCGGCTGCTAATTTTGATGCGTACAAGCAAAATTTTGAGTCCATCCTCTGGTTTACATATCGTCGCGATTACCCTGTAATGACACCGTACGATTACACAAGCGATGCTGGATGGGGCTGTATGCTGCGGTCAGCACAGATGCTGTTGGGTCACGCCCTCCAACGTTGCCTTTTGGGAAAGGATTGGCGTCATCCTGCTGTGTTTGAGGCCGAAATGGACACGCGATTACACGAGTCGTACGTGCAACTGTTGCGGTGGTTTGCAGACTCACCCGATCTTGAGTGTCGCTATTCGATTCACCACATGGTAAAACTTGGTATGCAGTACGACAAGTTACCAGGCGAATGGTATGGTCCTACGACTGCTGCACAGGTGCTGCGAGACCTCGTGAACTTGCACAAAAGCGAGTTTGAAGGAAAGTTGGCCATGTATGTGCCACAAGAAGGTGTCGTCTACAGCGACGATGTCACAAAACTTTGTGTATCACACATGCAAGAGGAGAGAGTGGAAAAAGAGGCAAACAAAGACGCGCCTGAGTTTTACGACCCACTTTTGCATGTACCTACGACGACCATCAGGAGCGATTGGAGCACTGCGCTGCTAATTCTAATTCCATTGAGACTTGGACTCGACGAGTTGAACGAACGTTATGTACCGGCAATTCAGAAAACATTTGAGTTTCCACAGAGCGTTGGAATTATCGGCGGCAAGAAGGGGCACTCTGTTTACTTTGTTGGGACGCAGCAAGATCAATTGCATCTTTTGGATCCGCATGATGTACACCCAGCACCGGAGCTGAATGCTGCATTTCCTACTGCGGTGCGTGTTACATTATCATTTGCGTGTTACATTATCATTTGTATGGACTTGATGCTGAGTTTATTTTTATTGTTACTTGATTTGTAACGGGTGAATGTTCTATAGACCCATTTGCGAACGGTGCATTCCTCTCGCCCTTTGGTGATGGGTGTGACTACGATTGACCCATCGCTCGCGCTAGGCTTTTTGTGCGAAAATTGTGCTGACTATGAAGACTTTGAACGGCGCGTACGGAATCTGCATGATGAAGTCAAAACTGACGGTGGGATGTGCCCGTTTTCCGTTGCTACACATCGCCCAGATTACGCAGCAAGCGGAGGTGACCTCCTCATGGCTGAGTGTCTCTCTGGAGACGATATGAACGAGGACGAGCTCTCAAGTACCAATGGAGCTGGAACTGGAGAGGATGAGGAAGATGATTATGTACTTCTTTGATTCAGTGTCTTGTTTATCAAGATATGCAGTCTGCTCAGTCGCTCTTTTGTAACATAGACAGCGTTTTATCAAAACAGATTGCATGCTTATCCGAAACGGTTTTTTCTTTTGATCAGTATTGTACGCAAAAGTAGTCCGATTTGCCTACAGAATGAGGCGTCATCTGATAGCTCAACAGATATATTTTTATTTCCTTGCTTGCTCAACGCTTTATTTATTTATCTCGTCCTGATTGATTTTCCAAAACGAACACGAAATCAACAAGTACGTCATGTACTTCATGTAGTGTCAGGGGTTGTTGTACTGCTGGGACCGCTTTATCGGCTTTGCTTGATTCTTGAGAAGCGAGCGCAGTGTGAGGCCTCGACGATCGATTGAGCAGCGGCATCAGCGCCGCTACACGATCGGGTGGAAAGTGCATGGTAGCTGACTGCAACACGTTAAACAACGTTTCGAAATCTACCGTGATAGCAGAAGCGTGATTCGTTGGCTTTAAACTTTGAAAAAATACAGTGACGGCGACCACAAGCTCTTCCAATAGTAAACAAACTCGTACCCCTCGATGAAATTGAGTCAATTGCACACCATTATTCCTCTTGATTTCCTTTGTCTCTGCAACGGGGAGTATTTTTGCTAGAAGTTTTATTTGAAGAGGTTTTTGAAAATCCTCGCTGAGTTGATGAATGATTTTTGAAAATGTAGCCTCGCAAATGGTAGCAGGTTCACCAAGTCTAATCTTTTGTAATGAGGAGGATTCTTGTTGAGGTATTGATGTCTCTAGGAGGACAAGGTCATGAAAAGCCTTTTCCACTGCAGATGAAAACGATGGACTGTTAGGCTGAATTGCACGGAGACACGATATTATAGCCACTGACTTGTTTGCTACTAGCCCCTGAAAGCTTTGGATGCATTAATAAAACAGCGTATTGCTTATAATCTCAGTGACGTACTGAGAAGCGAGGTAAGCTACTGGAACACGAGGTCGAAAGATCAGCAGCTTGGAAATTACAGTCGTTAGCATATCCTTTGCGCCAGATTGAACTAATTATTGCGCAGACAGCCAAATGAATGTCCTTTTCTTGTGTAATGACGTCAAAATTACTCACCGAAGTAGTCTTCAGCCATTGCAACGAGCAGGCACAAAGTCTTGAAAGAAGTCTGGTCACACCTAAACGACCAATTCTTTATTCGTAGAACATTACGCAGAGCGAAAGCAATGTCTTTTTGATCTGAGGAACCGCTCGACCACTGGGGGCGTATCGCTACCTATCGATTTGTGGGTATGGAACTGATTCTCGGAACTGATTCTCGGAACTGTTACTGATGAATTCAATCATTAAGTGTGAAGTTAATTCATTCGTAGCGTGGACCACACTATTCAAGACTTTTCTTGTTTGCTTCTGCCAGTGCGAAAAAGAACAACGGCAACCATGACCAGAGCAAATCGCAAAAAGAACGACCACGAAGACGACTGTTGCTTGACTTAGAGTCGAAGAGTACTCTTTGCCTTGTAAAGGTCTATGCTGGTGTGTCCCTCGAGCAGCTAAACCAATACGTGAAGAATATCGGTCCGGTGGCCCATCCAACACTTGGCGAGCAGCCTGCCTTCTTTGTCGACGAAGGCCGATTCGTTCCATTTCGGATGTCCGAAAGCAGTGTGATCGGACCAGAAATTATCACTGTAGGTCAAGTAGAGTAGCTCTACTCCTTTAAGCACGGTGCCATTCAACATAAACAGCAAGTTCACCAGCAGTTCGGAGTAGTCTTGTGCACGCTGGATAAGGACGACGAGATTAACTTCGTCTTCCGACGACGATCCGGTATCCTGGTCCAGCACAATGTCCAAATCTTCGCAATTCAAAATAAAGTTAGGAAGAACGGTCCCACCATCAAGATTTCTCCACGCGCTATTGCCAACGCGTCGAACAAGACGATTTACTCAGGCGTTTCGTTTGTTTTCGTACATAATTTTGTTTTTGGGATCGATAAGCCATCCAATTGCACATCGTGTGGAAAGTACTCGTGTCGCATTTTGTGATTGAGAGCATCGAGCTTGGAATGTGGACCTGTAAGTGTGTCGATTTCCACCACGAACGTTGGAGCAAAACCCTCCTCGCTGAGTCCACCGTTGAGCTTTGGTCAGCTGCCTTGCATAATTTCGAGGCACATACGCCACATCGGGAACTCGCAGCATTGTGCCATCCAGCACGAAATCACCTTGCGCAACTGTCATTCTTCCATCACGGCCACTCCACTCGGTCCAACAATGGAGCACAGCGTCAATTTCTGTTTCGATCACGCTGCGTCCAAAACCACCATCCGAAATGGAATAAATCGGCCTTCGTCGACAAAGAAGGCAGGCTGCTCGCCAAGTGTTGGATGGACCAAATGACCGGTCTTCTTCACGTATCGGTTTAGCTGCTCGAGGGACACACCAGCGTAGTCTATGACACGGCACAGAGTCTTCTTCGACTCTAGGTCATGCACTAGTCGCGCTAGCACGTCCTCGTGGTCTTACTTTTTGTGATTTGCTCTGGTCATGGTTGCCGATAGAGTTTTTTCTCGCACTGGCAGAATTAAACAAGAAAGGCCTTGACAAGGGTGTTCCACGCCGCGCAGGATCTAACTTCAGATTGATTTGGTACTTTCACTAAATGAATCAGTTTTATCATTGACGGTTTCGAGAACCAGTTGCTTACCCAGGGTTCGATACGTAATAAGCGTAATTGCGATACTCGCGCGCGCTTTCTTTTGATCTAATCAAGTGTTGAAAAAAGTGTTTTCACTAGTGCAAAACGCTTGGAATTGAAATGGCTGTTGGGTGTGTCAAATGTAAGAATTTGTCGTTCCACACTTATACGAAGGGGATCAAGAGGAATTTATTACACGGTAAAACAATTAGAATTTCAAAACAAGGCAATTAAACGACATGGGCGTATTTATTAGATCTGGCTTTCAATTTATCTGTCCGATGTGCCTACACACCGTAATGTGTGGTACACAAAGTACAGTAATGAAATGCTTAACGTTCATCCACATGACAAAATTGGACGCGCCCACGATAATTCGGGACGGCAATCAAAGTCTACATTTACCAAGTAACAGAAACTCATGCGTGGGATTATTAGATAGATATATGACTTTAATGCACACCCAATCTTCTCTCAGACCGCCCTTCAACAAGAGATAGTGGCGTTGTGGAAGGTATCGATCGGTATCAGTAGTCACCTCCATGGACGGGACGTAACCTCCTTAATCCGTGCCTTCACGAGTAAAAAGAACGTCCAGATTACCGTAAAACAAGGTGTCTTGGCGACAGAAATGAGGGATGCCGTGTGGCCACGTGACGGCATAGAACCCGAAGCAGCCAATCACTCATCTGCGCGCTCCTGCTTACCCACTAGCGCTTGTACCAAACAATGGTCTCGAAGTATGTTTCAGCAGGATCTGGAATCCAAATGGACTGTCTAAAGTAGACTGATTATTTAAAATGCGAAAAACATTAGGAATGCTGCTGCTAGTCGACAATTTGTTAAGGTAACATGTCGATCACCTTTTTAAAGCATTACTTGCTAGCCCGCAATTTGAAAAGATCTGAAAAAGTTGATACGATGAGCGCAGGAAAAAGTTTTTTAGTTTCTCGGTAAAAAAACGTCCACTGGAGTGCAAAATTTCCATTTCGAGTAAAATTTAATCCTTGTGACAAATTGTCACATAAATATGGGTTTGAAACTCGTTGTGGCATTGTAGCTTGGCGCCAATTTCTTAAATTTGCAAAAAGCTCAATGTGTGGTTGGCTAATGACGCACGCGGCTTCCCGTCCGCTACGCATCCCTAACACGACTTGACTTGCTCGTAGGCTATTCGAGGATATAAATGGTGCCACGATGCTTTTATTAGTCGCCAAGTTTCATAGTCGACGCTCGTTAGCATGTCCATAGCATCCGCCACGTTAGCCACTCGAGACCTAGCTCTCCACGACATTCACCGCCTGATTAGCGAATGTCATGAAGTGCTTCTTACGAACCCGTCCTGTCTGTACACGCTTGCGGTGCGAGGCCACGCATGCATGAAAGTGAGGAAATGGGGCCAAGCAGTGCAAGACTTTACAGCCATCTTGCACTGTCGACCAGACGATGTTCATGGACGCTTTAGTCGAGGAATGGCGCTCTTCAAGTGTGATCGAGTAGATGATGCCCACAGTGACTTTTCGAACGTCCTTGAGCTTGATCCTAACCACGTCATGGCGCGTTACGCTCGGCAAGTAATTTAAGTGTTAACTTACGATACCACTACTTATGTACTTTTTAATGTTCATATCTTAAGAGCTGGCTGTTACAATTCAGAGGGCGAATTCAATCAAGCCATTCAAGAATATATGCTTGCACTGCAGTATGATGAGAGGGAGATTGCGAGAGGTTTTCGAGCGAATAAGGGCCGATTGGGTTTACATGAAAATGCCGAGCACCTCATTCGCAAGACATTGGGCTGCTCGAATCGCTCTCGACAAGTGTCGTCAACGCGCAAGTCGATTAATTTCGTACAAGAAAGGGCTGCGACTCGCCCTCTTGTGCACAAACAAAGAAGCTTCGACGTGCTACCACGCGTGGGAGTGGCCTTGGAGAAGAGACGGAGACATGTGAAGCAGGTGCGAGTAAATTTGAACGAAAGGACAGCAGCACCCTTTCAGCCGGCAAGTCAAGGTAACATTGAGTTTGCGCCTCCGCAAGATGTACAGAAGGCTGATAATAATACGAAGGAGATACTAGAAGATTGTCGGGAGGCACAGGCACCCGAAGTAAGTGCTACCCGTGTCGTATTAAAGACAATTCGTAAGGTCACAGTCGCGCTGTAATATTGAAGTTGAAAAAAAAAAATATTGTTGTCAATCTTTTCTTTTCACGGTCTCTGAGTATCCAGCGCGTGCAACACCGATGCAATGTAGTCTTCATAGTAAAATCGGCCAGTCAGAGAATCCTTTGCAGCTGCAACGAAAGCTGTAGCCATATGTCAGTACTCATACAAAAGAAAAGTCTGGTGCAAAAAGTGAGCATCATACCTTCCATTTCCATTTCTCGGAACGGCGTGCCTTTTGTCATTAGCAGTTTTCGCATTGTCTCTGCTTCAATAAAACCTTTTTTCTCCGTGTCGATCACCTAGATGTGTCGATGAGAAAAATTGTGGACGCACTTTTGCTACGTATTTTGCATTGAGCTCAATGTTCCATACCCGAAATGCGGCTAAAAGCGTCTCATCCGTGTCTGGTTCATACTCATGCGTATGGAGCACTTCCAGCATTTTCTTTTCAAAACGATCATAAGGCACGAGCGTGGACGATTCCCCCTCTTGCATCTGTATGGATCCAATTATAACGAAATAAGAAAAGGTTCGAGACAATACCAGAATACGTCAGCATACTTCAGGAAGGATCTTCTTGATAATATCCTTCTCGGTCGGGTAAGCACCGAGGTACCGTAGCTTCTCTACAAACGACGGGTTGGTATCAACTTAATTTGCATAAACTTTGTTATAGCGCTTATTACACACTCTTGGATAACACCTCGTCTCTTCTCGTAAGCAAACATGTCAAACGCAGCACCAATGCGCGCCTTCTGGGCTGACTTATCTTTTGCAGGAGTGGACTAGGAACTTCCGCCGGCAGAAACGTCCATTGATTTGTTTTAGAGCAAGAGTCGCGTAACTTTCGCCTTTGAACATTCTCTTGATGTGCAACAATAAAACTCTTCAATTGTTAGAAATTTTCAATTTGATTGACCATCTGTATCGCGATGGCATTGATCGTCATAAAAATACAAAATATTAGTTTGATATTACGCCATAATAATATATAATAATGATACATTAATTTAATCGAAAGCTTTTTCATGATGGTACAAAAGTTTCAAAAGAAAATGATATATATTTTTTTTCCAAATCGTGCCTCTATAGCCTGAATCGGCTTTTCGTATGGCACTTTATATGCGAAGGAGGTGAGAGAGAAGTACTGTTAGTCACACAAGCGGCACCCGACAATCTCGTGGCTGACCACACACCGATAAAATAAGAGTCGAGGTATGAACTGCTAGCAATATGAAGGAATTTCCCGCACTACTTATTGATGGATACATACGTACCCATTACATTAACAAAGATATGCGAAGATTTGGGAAGGGGATTAAATAAATATGACGAAGCACTTTTCTTTGTCCGTGCCAACCGTCAGCAAGATGACTTCGCGCACACTAATCTGAGTCTGATTCAGGACAAGGTCTCCCAGTTTGCCAGTAAGAACAAGTATTGAGACAATTTATGAAAGACATCAAAGTGAAGTTAATTGCTTCAGCAATGCATTCTCATCGGATATTTGAACAGATCGAAGGTTTTAATGACATAGAAGATGTCTTCGAGATCGTTGTAAGCGTGTTGACACTATTTGGGTAAACGTCTGGTGCAAAACTCGATCCTTGCGATCTAAGCATTTGGCTTCGTAAAACCCATACGTAATTGAGGAATGTTCTTAGCTTGTCGAGGCTTTATAGCCTAATCAGAAAAATCTTTTTCTAAAAGAACGACAGAGATATGGGTGATCCTAATATATAACGTATTAGTATATTATAATGAAGGGATACATCTTTAGTATCAGAAATTCTGACGAATCGATTACCACAATTCCTCAAAGCGTGTGATATTTGTTAGAATTTTAATTAGACCTTAAGCAAGCAATGCAATTCAAATTTACTGTGTGAAGTGCTGGTAATACATTTGTAAGAAGTATCGATACTTACGGCTAAGATAAAAATAACTCGATCATGGCGACGACTCAGCGGCACATTTGGGCGACTCATTGACCAAATCTCCGCACATGGCGACGATCTCTCGGCCGTTTGTATCAATGAAGATTTTTTTTACATATGAGTAGTACCACATTTACTTTTGAAGGACGATGGTGGGCGCATACAGCATCATACAAGCGTTGGGACAAAGGTGATACGCGATGTCGTGCGATGATTTGTCATCCTTTTTGCGAACGTGATGTTGATAGCTTCGACATTCAGTTGATCAGTGAGCACGAAGTTGAAGATCGCAAGAACTTGCTTCAGTTTGAGCAATTGTTTATTGATTCAACTATGTGTGTAAATAAGCAAGCGGCTTGGATATCTAATAAAAAATAAATAAGAGCAAAAACGTATGTATAGTGATATGAACAACGAGAAGTTGTCTTTGAAGCTATTCATTGTAAATGTGATGATACATAGACACGGAGACACAAGGCTCGTCATGAACACACTCAACGACATTGTTATGAAGTTGCATCCGCAGAAAAAAGAAAAAATATGGATGATGCACGTGATGAAGCGGATTACGAACGCAAACAGGCTTTAAATGACCATCGAAATGCTCGCGTACAGGCTTTGAATGACCATCAAAATGATCGCGTACAGTGTGATCGTGGAACGTCATCTTCTAAAGCTGGGAAATCACATCGCGTACAAAAATCAAAGGCGCACTTGATATAATTAGCTGATCACCAATAAATCAGTCATATATGTCTGTTCAATGAACTGATATCGAAATTAATGCGGTTCAGAATTCAATCACTTTGCCTTTGAGGCGATCCATCGTTAGCTTTTGTTCGCTCACCACCAATACAAGCATGTTTGTTCCCTGGCATTCGGCATTGACACCTTGATCTGAATGGCCAGTAAAACATCGCGTTCGGTTAGACGGCTTGCATCAGCAATAAGAACAAGGTTCATTAGCGACCACGTCTGATAGCCAAAAAGTCCATTCACGAGCTTAGGAGTCACACCACCGTTAATCAAAGCAATCTTAGCAATATCGTTAGTAAAGAGGTGGAAGTCATAGTCATGACTGATGTCGAAGGTCTGTTGCGAACCAATGCGGACGTTAAAGTTGCGGAAGCTCGGAGCAGGGTAGGAGCCTAATCAAAAGGACTTTAAAATTCTTGGACTGCAGCAGAAGCGAAACTATCGGTGTTTTCGGCAAATGGATGGAGGATAACAAACTAAGTGTACTCGTCAGAAGCCGAAAGCTGAAGATTAAATGCAGCATTTAGCTGAGTCGACTGCTTATTAATACTAGCGCGCTGGTAGAGCCAGTGGTCATGGCAATCGATGTATCGAAACTTCTTAACGGGCTTAAATATGATAGCCTGAGGGTTCTCCAAATGAACGAATGGAACATTCCGTCGAGAAGTCGTGAAAGGCATGTAGGTTTCATCAAATGTAGATCCAGGCAACTTAATTACAGGGCCACAAAATTAGCGACACTAAGAGCATTGTATATTGGGTTTGGACTGATCAAAGAAGCAGCCAATACTGCCACTCGATAATGTTATTTCCGTTAGCGTCATCTTCTCGATGCATCAATATCAATAGCTTAAGTGTCCTGGTTAACCCAGTTCTAAAACAAATCTGTGGATTAGCCATCAAGTCAAGCTCCTTGAAAATCAGATATGAATCAGTAAGCTTAATCTTAAGCATATAGTTCCCCATGATAGCATCAGGTAAACCAGCGTCAGCTACGAACGCACCGCGACCAGGTTGATAAGCAATGTTAGTGGTGGCAGATTCAGCACCAGTAGACGTTCACGACGTAGATGAGTCGGCTCCAGCATTTGGAGGGTTAGAAAGAAAACGCTTAGTAAAACCATCATTTGCAACCGATGCCGTGCTAGAAATAGTACAGGCGGTGAAGGAAGTAGAGATTGCTAGTTCCATCTCCGGTAGTAGCAGTTTCACTACTAGCCTTGGCTGATTGATAAGCTTTCGAGGTAAGAAACGATTCAGCACCATGTTTTATTACATACTGAGGGCTGTACCCGGTCAGAGCACGGATAATATTCCAGAATTGCTTGTAGTCTGCCATCGAGACAGTGATTTTACTACAAGACCAACACAAAATCCGTAGGCTCCATTCTGTACATTTGTAGCGTGCTTGTTCTTCGTTAAAACCTTGTATGATAGCATAATGAAAGCATCGCGGAGGCAGGCAAATCCTTCTCTACACTTAAGCTGGGACATAGCTTCAATAGAATTAACACCGTTTGGTATGAGCCCTGCTTAAGATAGATAACGAAAGGCACACGTTTGCCAGAGACAACTCTAATCTTCGTATCACTCTTGAGGGAGCTTTAGTAAAAATATTGGACGGAAAGCTGTGTATCAGACATCGTTGAGATTTAATATAGCATGTAATATACTATTTAAAAAATATTATGAAACTCGTCAAGCCTATCACATCTGATCATGATTTCATCGAACTTTTCAAGCGTATTGAGATTTGTCTCGATGATGATATTGAGTCAAACGAGATCGCAAAGTCGCTCCCGAAGAAAGGTCCATATCTAGTTCTACTAAGACCGCCTAATCTTGATGTAGGACACTGGACGGCTGTTCATAATGGACAATATTTTGATAACACGGGAGAAGCGGCACCTACTAAGTATGGGGTCGGGCGATACGATACCAACTAAAGGTACGTATGGCGATTGCTGTAGAGACTTCTGTATGCTTTAATTCTATCCTCAGCAGAACAAAAGACCTGATGGATTAAAGAACATGAAAGATCTGAATTTGTCAACTCTGTAGTAATGTGATTCAGGGAATGTTGCAATCATTTATCAAAAGTTTACAATTTCCAGCGCCGTTGCAGCTTCCAATCTGACTAAAGCCCCAAGAATAGATAAGCTAAGTCCTCCAGCGAACCGACTTAAGGATACAGGCTCTGTTATTCTTCTCCGCCCAACTTCGTATGAGAAAGTGCTAAAGGCACGCAAGGCAGGTCGTGGTGCCAAACTTAACATCACACGTCATGAGATTAAGAAAGGCTATAAGAAGCTCCAAAAGGGATCCATATGGAAGAAAATCAAATCTGGGTTTTCGACAGCATTAAAAATCGTAAGAAAATCAGGACTACTTAGTTAGGGGCTGGGTGCCACCGTACCAGCTTTCGGGACAGCGTTTCGAGCCTCACAAGCAGCAATCCCCGCAAAAGCACAAGGGTTGGTGTATACGACTCCGACAGCGATGTAAGGAAAGAAGGAGATTATGTATATGTAGCGGATGTTAAGAAAGAGGCAAAAAATGCTCTATCCTATGCCAAACGAAAGGGTGTTCTAACAGATGCGGTCGATGCGGCAGAGAACTATCTACAATCAAAAGCAACCAAAGCGGAACATAAAACTCTGATCAATCCAGTGTGAGGTGAGGTAGAGAGCTGTTATAGTGTGGGAGTTTCTAAGAAATCAGCTAAAGTCTGTCCAGAAATGGAAGCTAAGATGACCGTTTTGATTGCTGCCTGCAAGAAGCCTATGCAGGCAGGATCGTTTTGATTATGAGAGCCGGATAAAAAAAGTAGACATCGACTCTCACATTTTTTTGGACAAAGCAGAAGCATAAGTGAGGCTGAAGTGTCGCGAAACTTAACCTTTGTGTCATTCTGGATAAAGATTTAGATCGTGATTGATGTGCGCGCTTTATTATGACTTTTCATCCAGGCATACCGACATGATTTAAATGAAATGAACTGATCGACCTGAGCATCATTACGATCAAATGCTCGAGAAATATCAAGAGGCGAGATACTCGCTCTTAACTATATCGCATCGAACAATGTAGCTAAACATCGCATAAATTTGTGGGATAATAGTTGATAGCTGAGCACTTGAAACCGTTGCATACGCTGAAGGATAAGGAATAGCAGTCAATCCTACTACTTTACCAAAAGATGCGTTGATAATAATTTGGCGTGGGACACGAGTCGTCGTAGAGAGACCAGTACCACCTGAGGAATAAAGACCACTAAGTGCCACCAGCCGTAGGGAGTGTCGTTAGAGTAGCGCTTAAGTTTAATCGAGCCGCGTTATAAACGCTGTTTTTCGTCAGCTGGATGTAGAAAACGTTTCACCGAATTGATTGATCAGATATGCCCCGGCTGCCTAAATGCTTCTGGTAATATCGCTATAGCTATAAAGACCATCAGGTAAGGTAACAGATACAGTTAATGTAGTTCAAGTGGTTGGAACTTCGTTTTTAAAGCAGTTATTAAAATTGAGTTGCGTTGATGTTGTACATAGAGTAATAGATCGAAATCGATTTAACCGCGCATGCTACGTCCTTAAAATCAGCAGCACTACCAGGAAAGTTGTATTTCCATGTGCATTTATTGTTATCTTGAACAATATTAGTGAAATCGACTTACAGAAACGAAGCGCACATGATTAATGTATATTGTTTCAAGGGAGCCGGTATCAATACACACCCTCCTAGGTATCGCCACCCCCCCCAGGTATGACCCGCAAAACCTCTTGTATAAGCGCCACACCCATCGTCACACCCGTTGCAAAATTGAATTCACATTCCATACATCACACCTAAATTCTCTCCATACATACGTCAACATGCCGTTGGCCTCACCCCCGCGCAGACTTACGAAACTTTTGATGAAGCACTGAATTAAATGCAAAAGTTATCACTAAGGGAAGGTTATTCGACAAAAAAGGAAGGGACTTAAAATGACAAGCACGCAAACACCCGTATGTCGATACCAGCTCCCTTTGACTAAAGATAATCATTAAACTGATAGGCTAGGTTGTGGCAGAAAAGCATTGACTCTTTCTTGCTTTCGTCGTGCATCGCCACCCGCAGTGTGCATTGCCCATGGCTACATGCTCAACACATGGTAAAGTTTTGAATGAATAAACTCACGGCCACACGGGTTGCAAGCCCTGGAAAGAATCGTCGCATCGTCAGTGAATAAGTGCATGACGCTGCTTAAGGAAGAGCTGCAGCATACAAGATTGGTGAAGAGCAGGATTTATCAAAGAATACGATGTGAAAGCTGACGTAAAGACGTTAAAGACCGGGCGGGGGTGAAGGTTGAGCATTTTCAATCTGGAGAAGGTAGGCGATAGTATTTATGCTTGATTTCACGCCAGGTGAGTGATTTTTCCTCATTTCTTGTGTTCAGAAGTTACAATCTTTCTATCGGTTTAACGTGTGCTATAATTCGTGCTTCAAATAGTGTTATTAAAAAATGTTCAACTTCGCGACGGGTGTGGTTTTACGACTTATTCAAGAGAATTTATGGCTTTTCCTGGAGGGGTGTGTGGCTATACCTTGGAGGGTGTGTGTCGATACTGGCTCCCTTGTTTCAATCACATTTAAGCGATAATTGCAAACAAATACAATAGTCTATTTAGTCAATCATGATTGGACGAGTATATAAGTTTATAAACGTGGACGAGAGTATCAATTATATCGGTAGCACAACTCAATCCTTGAAATATAGAAGAGCTAAGCACAAAATTCCTTAAAAAACTGGTTCGCTGGAACTGCTACTCCTTGTTCGATTTCTTAAAGCTTTCAAGAACATGGAATTGAAGCCTTTTCTGTTCAATTAACAAGTGAACACGAGATACAAGACCAGCATCAGCTACAGGAAGTTGAGCAGTTAGTGGTCGATAGGACTGACGGATATATCAATCGTAATGGATCAGATTTATTTGTTTGTGCAGTGCGTCAGTATCAAAGCGAAAATCCTTACTCACATCGCCGCTCACAGAAGCACCAATGGTGATTAGATGAAGAAGCTTTAAGAAAATCAGAATTAATCACTTGATCAAAATTATAAAAAAGTGGCTCATCAGACTTTCGAAAACAACATTAATCCTTTATGACCATTCATTGCTTTACTGTTTGCGATCATTAATTTTTTGTCATCGAATTAATTTTTAGTTAAAAAATTCATAACAAACCTCATTCAATTCTTTCGAGATTCGCTTTAAGGATCGTTACAAACTCTGAATTCAAACAAATTATTTTGTCTGTGTCAAAGTAGCTGTGGCTAAGAAAAATGGTACTGATTTTTAAGTGGCGACCACGAGTATGATAAAGTGAGAAGAAATTTTTCTGAAGTAGCTTATTATTGCTGTAATCGTCGATGATCACAAGTTCAGGTTCGTTAGAGCTCATAGGTGTCCGGCGGACCTGACTAAGGCTTGGGGTGAATTTGGGTCAGCAAATGTGATGTATTCATCAATCTTATCGCGCAGATATTCGCATAGCTTCTGATGTGGATTCCGATCAATGATCGTCAAATGAGCAAAGATGTGAGGTGGATGCTATAAAAAAAACAAGCATAGGTTATTTTCCCCCAAAAACGAAGGTCCTCCCAACACAACCATTCTATATGGATATTTAAATTAGGGATGTCTTTGATCAACCGAGACTTACTTTCGGCAGCGATGCGCCGAAGTCAGGAATAGAACTCATGACCAAAAAGGTTTAATCTATATAGGGTTGAACAAAATTAATTCCGGTTTTTCATATCGACAGCGTACATTTCAATCATCCATTTATAATCCTTGCCCAGACACTATATTTGAGCAAGGGTAATTACAGGATGGGCTACTTTAGTGGATTAAAAGCGGGAACTGCTTCGTACAGCAAAGCTTTGGCTCTCGATATATCAGCGGAATCAACAGCTTTGGGGCTTCTACTGTTACTGTTACGCTACAAATCGGATCCCAGCCCAATATAACGCCTCTCGGTTCTTAACCAGGTCTTCTGATTGGTGGAAATTAATCGTTCAGCCGGTCATCATGCTCGATATCGTTAACAGGCACTTCAAGCTACATCGATAATATCGCCAGAACGGGACTATATACAATCTAGGCCTTTTTAATACAATAACGGAGTTGGTTTTGGTACCGCAACGTCTAATAAATTCCTGTTATGCGACTCAAGCTCGAATATCGGAGGCCTAAGTTCGTCAACGGCTACTACTTTACCTGCACGAACTTGCGCCAGGGCTGACGTATAATGGCCTATCAAGCCTCTAAAAATCAATTCCAACTTCCCTCTTGTTCAACAGTCTGTTAAGAGTGGGGACATCAGCTGCTCCGGCGTTATCAAGGGTTTTTCGGCCCATCGAATCCAATCAGCTATAAAAACAGTAGGATCGCTGACAGAGCTTGGCATCAACTATACAGCAACAAATAAATATTTCTCGATCAGTGGTATTAGATTGGTCTTTCTTGGATATTCTTACGCACGAATGATGACTTTAACCGGGCCGAATACGAACTGTGTTCATTTCCAGATTCAAGTCCATAATGGTAATCGACCAACCACAGCAAACGCGTCATGGATCGGGAACATCACGAACAACGACCTCAAATTTGGGTTTAATAACTCGACGTCGGTGATACTAACTTCCACAGGTCGTCTTGGTCTTGGTACTACAAGTCCTTCAGCGCCGCTGCACTCCTCTGGCAGCAAAAGTTTTGTATTTGAAGCAGGCGGACGACAATGTATCGCCTCAAAACAGAGAGTGGAGGTACAGAATTCGCTTATGGCCAGATCATATATTCAGTAACAAATCTATTTGGAGGATACATTACCTGTACAGCCATGGCGATGACGAGCGACCGCAGATTGTAAAGGAACAATCAATCATGTCCGCTCAACGCATCAAACGACTATACGATGATTGTCATGTACTATTGTATGACTGGATCGAATCGAAAAAATAGACCTGATCCTCATAGCTCAAAACCTTGTGTCAGCCCATATAATCGATATAACAGTGTTTCTATCGTGATGGAGTTCAGAAAGGCGAAGACCAATAGTTTGAACCTGTTAAAACACAATTCAACGTTGATTCCAGTCGAATTGCAGCATACAATATGAAAATGATGCAACATCTCTTGATTCAGATTGAGTAATTGGAAGCAGATGTATTATCTTTAACAAAGACCACGCCCTTCACATTTCGTATTTCGAAAAGAAAAGACAAGACAAGACAAGAAAAATGATGCTATTTTGATGCTTTTGGTTTCATTAAGCGGAATGGTGAGCCCTATCAACAGTATCGAGACATCACGCCATTAAGAGCATTTAGTGAGTACAATCATAACAATAGTGAGCCAAAATAGCGACTCTATAAGAGACATGAACCTATTAATAAATTGAAACTATACATACTTTTCTGAATTTTTAAAAACTTTTCTTTGGTAATTTATAGACCAGAGTAATAATTATGGGTTGCGGACTAAGCAAAGAGCTGCAAACTAATTTAGCAACTGACGAACCAGGTCAAACCGTTGCATCAAGACTTCTGCGGGCCGATCAAATTGAAATTCTGGGAGATAGCGGTTCTCTGCCTACAAAAAATGATAAAGGATAGCCAGCTATCATTGATATTCAGTTAATTAGGAAAAACAGAGATTTACAAGGGATACAAGATTTGTCTTGTAAGAGAAGGAATCCTCTTCAAGGAACCGACGTCAAATAGCAAACGTCTTTACAGTTTTATTTTTTTTGTTGGTAAGCCCATACGCGACCACCCTCTGTCTGAGTCGATGCATCAACCTTCCTGATAGACTTATCAAGGTCAATAGCCCAAACAGCTTTCTAAACGTTCTGTGGACGGTCATGAATGATAAGATTTTTCATGGTAGCTTTTGGCGCTGCTACGTTGAGATCAGCGTTTTCTCCATAGCTACCAGCAGAGCTGGAAGTTATTCGATGGTTAAAAAAGAATATGTTTGTATTGTAGTCGCGTGATGATTTCCTTGCACCTATTCTCAATAATCATTCGATTGCTGTACATATCCACATTTAGCAATCCAGGTTGCTTAATGATTGAAATACTATCATTATCAAATTCGAGCTCAACTTTTAGATTATCATGTTCAGCTCTTAGATATTCTAACGGATTCTCAACCCGATCATAGAAATGGTACTGGAGATTATGGATCTCCTTTAAACGCTTTTTGTCGTCAATACTGAGCTTGATATACTGTGCCTGATCGATTTGTTGCTTTAGAGCAAGTGTTCGAATCGTTGACTGTAGCGGATCACTGCTTACACTCATTGAACCACGTTTACGACAATTCGGCTGCACAATGACCAGAGTTTGTTATCAAAATGGGGGTCCGAATGTACTTCGAACCGAGCTGACGATAAAAGGATGGCAAACCTTGAGTATCATTGTGCTTCTATGTTCACCTGCGAGGGACAACTCCTTTAAGCGGGGCAACACTGGGCTGACGGCCTGGCGAACTTGTTCGCGGGGCCAAGCCCCTTCGAACTTCGCATGTCGTCTTTACCTGATCGACCACGTTATTCACAGTTCGGCAAGTCGTGCACTCGTATTGTCTATCACTTAATTAATCAACCTCAGTGTAGTTTTTAGCATCGTAGTAGCTTTTGGCTTTGATTTGATAGGCAGCCTTGGTCGCTTTCATGGCAGCGGTCACCGTCTTCGCCGCTGATCTTGCGGATTTTGAGTTATAATCCTTTACTGCCCGCTTTGCGTCATCATTTTCAAGAATGCAGCTTTTGAGTCATCGTGGAGTTTTTGCAAAGTGTCATCGCGACATTAAGTACCCTCAGAGGATTTGTGTCGAGCTGACGTATTTGTCGTTTTTGTCCTGTCGAGGTTGGCTCGATTCAATAGCTGAAGATTAGCTTTGAAATTGTTTTTATGGTGGATCATCACATTCACGGATATACCGCTCTCTGTCTTCATACCCATTCATCAGACTTTTAAAAGTGTCCATCCATCTTATGGTTATCATAAGATCGTTGAGAACATTGCCAGGAACCCCTTTTTGTTCTCCGGTTTCTAATGTAAAATGGTTTGCTGCAATAAGCTCACTAAAGGAGCAATTTTCGACTAGCTTTCACAAAACTTTTGGTTAATATTTTTGATTTCAGTCTAAAGGACTTTGAACTCCTTTAGATACTGTTTTGCTGTAGTAATCTTTGAGGCTCTTCTTCGCATCGTTGTCAGCATAAGCTAGAGAAGTATTTATATCTCCATCGATTCTAATTTTTATCAACTTTTTTGGTAATTGCAGGGTTGACTCCCACTATCAATTCCAAATACGCTAACTGATGAAGCATCAATCCATATGTATCCAGTTTTATCCATCTGAGACGTTGTACCCATGCTTTATAGAATAGGAACGATTCTCTTTTTCAAATCAGTCGACTCCAGCAGTGCCTTAACATTATAAATAGACCAAAGGAATCGTATCAAACTATCAACTTGATCTAGATAGGTTGAAGTCGATGTATCGACCTCGAAACTGTCTACAAAATGTTGCCTGCATAATCACCTTCACTTGGATCGGCAAACTTTCGTTTACGCGTCAGTGAAGCGTAATCAATAGGGTCTTGCAATCTTATATAGTTGCTCTCATCGATTAATTTTCCTACACAATCATTCCGAATGTTCGAATTGTTTAAATTCTTGGTCTTGCAAAATCCAGCCGAGATCACCCAATCGATCAAACGTGCATACTTATTTAGATCGTCACGTCGCCACGCCGGTAGAACCACTACGTGTGACGGGGCATCGTGCTTCGCGTCATACTGACACGATGTCCATAATCTTCTCCTCTATAGCCACCCTTGATAAGTCTTGCTCTTTCTTCCCGTTTTGACTGCAACTAATGATTTCATTCCACCAAAAAGTATCTATAGTCATCCCTACCAGTTTTATGCTTAATTGGCTTGATTCGATGCGCTACCCAATTAGGATTGGCATTAAACAAATTCTTAACCCATGATTGCGCTTTTACTTGGTCTTCGGCATCTTTCATGTCTGTTCCAGCATCCTTCATTCTTGAAGTATTGTCGTTTCCAACATCAGCTGTTAGGTGTGTGTTATCGATACCAAAATCAGATATTTGAGGCCTCGCTTGAGTAATCCTATCCGTTTGGTTAACACGATAAGTAATAATTGAGCTATTTACCATCTGCACACATCTATCTACTCCAACATCGATCATAACAGGTCGAAAATTTGAAGTTGACGAGTCAGGGTTTGTTTGGGAGTTTTCTTTTATCAGTATTTTTAAGGACCCATTAGACTCGAATGAGTCGGTTTGAGTTGATTCAAATGATTTTTAAGGACTGTAGTAATCCCATTCGTGGTGTCACTTGCCCATGATGTTCCTGCACACATCTGACGCTTGGATTAAATTGCCGAACGTGGCTCTGAGCTTTTTCAATAAGCTCCTGACGTTTCGCTCTCTCAAAGCGAGGAATGTGAACGAAGAAAACATACTGGTTCAATATCAAATAAATCGTAAGAAAGGGAAATGAGTTGTCTCAATTACTCGTACCAGTAGCTCCACATAATTGAGTCATGACGTAAGGGTAGATATGAATGACAGATACGATTTCGCTCATTTAGACTACTTAGAGAATCATTCTTAATGCGATGGAAGAGAACCTTTAACATTGCTTCCAACTCATGGCGATACTTACACTTTACTACTGTTTCGCAAAAATTCGCGGCTGCATCAGGATGCAGGAAATTATATTTGATTCGACTCACCTTAACAAGATCAGGTTCTTTCTCTACACAACTTGGGCACATAACTATCTTAGGGAATCGTTAAACTACCGGTATTGTTTTGGTAAACTGCCGGTACCCCTTAATTTTAGCCAATGAGATTGGTTCATTCTATCAATGGCAGTTTATCTTTGTTAATGAACACAGGATTTTTTCAACCAATAAATAGAGAATGCAATACCCATCCGGTACCCTTTTTTCGTAAACTGCCGGTTTCCCTGTTTCTAGCCAATGAAAAAAGGAGCAATTCCGTCAAAGAGAGCAATATTTTTATGTCAATGAAAGCACCACTGAACAAGTTATCAAAAAGCGCCTTCCTCTACGTCGTCTTTTATTTATGAGTATACGCATCTGCATGACACTTGGGTATATATATATGTATTGTTTTGAGCGACGTGATTCTAATCTGACTAACATTCAGATATCATTTACAGTATGAAAATCTGCCAAATAAAAGTTCAGAAGAATGAGAAGTAGAAGGGTCAAGCGCATTACAAAAATATGTTTGCATACCGATAGATGGCACAGTCGCCGGTGCTGTAGGTGGGGCTCGTTGCCGACATGTTCTGGCATTGTGACCAGTCCCTCTACACACTCTGCGCCTGCGGAGCAAAGGCGCCTCTGCATTAGCAGCCATCTCTACATGCTCGACTTTCGAAGGTAGGCGTCGAGTGGATCCAGATGGTCGGCCACGCGATAGCGCAAGTGGAGGTTCCTCCACCGAAGTCACTGCCTTCCAGGCTTGCATGTGATCCAGCATTCGGCGCTTTCGATGTGCGAGGATTTCATTATCGTAGGTACCGGATGGGTATTGCTTTCTCTTTATATTGGTTGAAAAAACACTGTGTTCATTAACAAAGATAAACTCCTCCCATTAATAGAATGAACTAATCTCATTGGCTAAACTCAAGGAGCACCGGCAGTTTACCAAAACGGTACCGGCAGTTTAACGATTCCCCTATCTTATTGTTATCTATTAAGTCAGATATTTCCCAAAAATCTCTGAAAATAATAAATTTATACTTGAGTCAAAAGCTTACGGAGATTTTCTCTATCAAATCTATTTACAAGCTCCTGTGGCGCAGGGGGAAACTTCATCAACTCTTTCTTGAACCCCAATACTTTTATTCATGCGTTGATCTCCTGTTTTTTTACCAGTCGCAGATTATCTTGTGACTCCCAGATGTCAGATTTATCGCCAACCCATCTCATCAGACAATTGTACTTTTCAGACCGTCTCTCTTTGTGATCCAAAATATTTTCCGCCTTGAGAATATTGCCTCGATTAATAGTAGCATCTGAAGTCTCTGATTTTACCATTAACGGATCGTTTGGCGCCTTGTAGAGGGTATGCTCAGTTCTTAGACGGCTTTACACTCGGTAGCCATCAATTTAAACGAATTCATAGACTGCTTTGCGCCATCAAGCAGCTTCTTTATGAAATGCCTGCTTTTTGAGAACTTATAATACGCTTAATCCGACGTCAAACTCCTTCTCAATTCTTTCGGCTTCCACCTGATTATGACTCAAATCCGCATCCATTACTTTGCATTTTTCATTATTTGGGTTCATACCAATCGAACGTTGAACCTTAGTATTGTAGTTTCGATAAAATCAGTGATTAGCTGTTGCGCAAATCTGTTAAGAAACATTTTAGTTAGTCTCTGCTTTGAGGTTCTGTTGAATCGTTCCATTCAACCCATGGTTCCGTCATCACCGACTTCGTTGTTGTAGTGCTCAATTTTCATAGTTTAGAAAAACAACTGAGCCTGTGAGTTCATGAATTCGCTTCTATTATCACTAGTGAGGATATTAACTATGTAATGACGAACAAAGGCGTTTAGCGCTGCTAACACAGCTACTGCCGTCTTGTTTCGTAAGAGCTTTGCGTACCCCAATCTAGAGTTAGTGTTGATAGCAGACGAAATTGGCCGTTTCTCCTAGAAGGCAAGATCAATTTGCCACGCGTTGGCGTTATTTTGAAACCATTAAATATTTTCTTTTGCTTATGAAATCGTTGAATATCGGTTTGATTACCATACCAATCCTTTACTATTCTGATAGTTGTCTTAAAATTATACTCCTTTGCCTTCTGATACAGAGCTTGAGCTCCGATAAAACCGGTAATTGAGTCATAGTAGAGTCCCTTTAGTAGCGCGTCCATGATCTACATTTACATGAAGAAAACCCCATTAAACACCTACTTTAATCAAGTGCTTCAGTCGTGATACCATCATCGAGTACTCGACGTTTGTCATAGTAGTAGTTGAGCGCTGTTTTGTTTTGAGTATAGGCGATGATAGACTTGGTTTCCTTCGATATTCTGAACCCCTGGTTTAGACCTTGTACCGCGATGCAATCCCGTACAACAGTCTCAAACCCATCAGGATTGAGAAAACCATTGTTCTGACCACTCGTCTGCTGAATATCCTTCACTGAAACTTTTACTCTGTATGTCTATGTGGATAGTGAGACCATAGCATCACCTGAAATTCATTTTTGTACAAACCAGGAGTATGACGATCAATTTTAGCTACCTCAGTACTGTAGTCGCGTTGAAACCAATCGTATTTTGCTCTTTGAAGTGGGTTTGTAACTCAGGCTTGATACAGTCTTGAAACATATTTTCACAGCTGAAAGTGATATGAACGGAATCAGTTTCCATCTCCTGATATTGAGAGTCAGAGCGATCAAAGAAAAAATCTATGCAGTCACAGATACACTGAAGCATGCGTAGCTTAGCAAGCTGATAGATAGCAATCGATAAATACATTGGGTTCTTATTATTAGGTCGACGCTTCTTTACCGTGATTGCACACGCATCATTGAGCTCCTCGAGACCATAGAACCTAAAGTGTTCGATCTTGTTTTTGATAGCTTTGTCGCTCGACTCATACTCAGCCTCTTTGCGTTTGCTCATGTCCATTCCAGATCAACCAAAAGCCCTGTTGCTTACTAGTTTCATCATCTCAGCAATTATCACCTTCGACTTATCGACATCGCCTTCTCGTTGAGCATTTAATTCAGCTTCCATAAAGGGGAACAAGCCTTGTGAGAGATGCTCTTGACAAAGCAGAAAGCCTTGGTAATCTCCATACCATGAGAAATGAACCACTTGAGCAAAGAAGTGTAGATGAGAATCTTTTCACCAAAGAAGCTACCAATCAACTTGTGAGCTGGTTTTGCTCGGCTTTTCCTGCGCGCCTCATTGTGACCGAACATGTGCTTATAAATGGCGCTCTCATTCGTACAGTTGATCAGTACATTCTTGAAAATTAAAGTCATCTCACCAAAGTACTGTTCGATGTGTTCTGGTGCTCGAGGATCACACTCAAGAAAGCCGAATACCTTGTCTGCTTTGACGTCAATTATGATACCATCATACGCTTCAAATGTAGTCAGTCGACCGCATGGCATCTCATTACCAAGGGCCTATAGGTATAGAGCGTTAGCGACGTATCCAATAATTTTCTTTGAGCAACCGCGAATCTTTGTCTCGTTGCACTTAGCATATCGATTGAAGATAATTCATGGGCCTCAAGCAATGTTGGCCTTCGTCTTCGAGTAGATATCCTGTCGATCGAGTACACCAGTCTATCCGGGTTAAGCTCAAGTAATTTCTTGTACCAAAACCCCTTAAGCGACATGTCGTTTCAAGCGGTGTTGCACTTAACGCAGCTGACCAAGATATCAACGTCGATTCAGCCAAGCTTATTGTTGATACGATCCTTTCAGCATTCAGCTGACAGTAGTATAGACCACACAGGTGCTTTTACTTTTGCAGTAACGTACTTACTTGCTCGAATGTCATACCATTCTTTTAGCCTTAGCATCCTGACTCTTGTAGTCAGCCATGCGCTTAGCTGGAAATTGGAATGCGTTAGCAGATTTTGTATCCGGATATCGGAGATTATTGAAGCTGCCTGACACATGACCTTCTCTAAAGACCAGGTATGAACACTTCATCCGTAAACATATCCAGATCGAAGCGCTTGAATAGCTCTCGCTGAACCTTAATAGCTTTGGTGAAAGGAGCTTCGTCAAAATTATTGTACCAGATCAGCAGGTCTTTGATCGATTTTATCGCGTAGCAATCCCACACGAACTTTACTCGTTCGTAGTCATCGCCGGTGATGCTTATCCCACGGAGCTTGTAGGCAGTATAGTAGTCTGATTTAGAGCATTAAATGCGGTGATGTACTCGTAAGGGAAAAGACCCTTACCAAAACCACAGACACATCTGATATTGCGATCGCAATTGCAGCCACCGAGATACGGTGTGAGATACTTTTCGTAACTGGTACCAGCTGGTACTTAGTTATTGATGTTGATTACATATTAAATGTCGTCGGTACTAATTACAGCAAACAAATCCTTTTTAATCGAGTTGATATCGTATCGACCAGAATTGAAGCGGAATACTGACACCTGATCAAGCTTCTGTCTTGGTATCCAATAATCAGACATTTGTTTATCAAAACGAAGGCTGCGGTGATAGTCGAAGTAACTGGCATATTTTTTCTCTTCAATCCAACTCTTCACATCGGACATCTTTTAGGTCTTGCCAAGATTGACTCCTGAAATTTCCATACCTGTCAGACCATGAGCATTGCTGATTTTTTGTAGAAGCGACATATATTTTATGACATTGTACCGCTGAATCTTAACCGATACATCACCAATGTAGTAGAACGCATCCGTAAGTAGCATCTTCGGGTCTTCTCTAAAAAGCAATGCATTTCCTTTGGAAAAATACTGATACTGGCATATGAATGTGTTCGTTTGTGAAGACGGTATTCTCCTCGTGTTGAGTCTCAAAGTCATAAACGATTTAGTGATCGATGTAATGGTCAGCATCCTTGATAGATTACTTAGAAAGAAGTGATTGTATCGTATTCTGAGCCGGTTTGTATATAGTTGGCCCGGTGGAGAAGCTCTTAATATTTACAAGCTCACACTGATTTTCTTGTGATTTTTCAGCTTTTCAGCGTTGACAAAAACCATTTCACATTTGAGACACTGATAATCAGACTAAATCGTAGCGATGTTCTTAATGTAAAAAGCGTGGTTCTCGTGTGATAGAATATCCATTCCTCCATACCCTTAATCCGACCAACGAATGCATTCCGGAAGCTACATCCATGCTATATATGTCAATACCGAGCTTAAAGCAGTCCTTAACCTCATCGAGCTGTAGTAGTTAAAGCTTCTAAATAAACTCAACGTATTCTTAATCCCCTTTAAATAGTAGAAGCGCTTAAATGCATTTAACACCTAAGCTTGGATTCTGCGAGGATGCTTCTTGGAATGTCCGCCAGGCGATGCGGTGGAAGACGCACTTCTTGTTGGTCTTGGGAAAGTTGATTACATGCTTATTCCCGTGAATAACCTTAGGATTAATAGCTTCGCTGTCTCCAAGAGCATGGTCGCAATGGTACATGATGATCTTGAATGCAGAAATCGCATTTAGCTTATATCCAGAGCTGGGGTAGTTTAGCTTGTCAGTTGACTCCATAGACCAAATTTCCGAAATCATCTTATTTCGAATATCAGCCTTGCTGTTGATAGCGACAAGCTTATTGAACACAAAAGTGTTAGCAAAATTCGGCTAGAAGTAGCGAGTATCATCAGGATCGGTTTACCTAACAAGGACGTACCCAACAACAATATTTATCTTAATTGCACTTGCCTGGGTCGAAAGAATGATCTCGACCTTATCGTAGAAATCAGTAGCTCATATACGTGTGATGTCTTGTGATTACCACTTCAAAAACGGTACTTGGGATCAGCTTTATAGTCCAGCGGCATATGCTTCAAAGGGTCTTAATTGAAACATTGTACTGCTTAGCCACCAATGTCTTGTTGACTGAACGTGAAATGTTGCTAGCGTAAACCATCCTACCAGTTCTATTAACTAGGTAGCTGCTACTCTATTTGACAGCTTGGATAACTAATCTCTTTAATCCTGCGAGTTCCTATGCATATCTTCGTCTATATCAATCTCGTGAGAATCGACTTTGTAATTATCGGACCATTGACTTTATATTAGGGCTTTATATTAGGGCTAACTTTGTATCCGAGAGCGAATTTTTTCGCGATTCTTAGCTGCTTAGCCAGTCGCGTTTCCCCTAGTACCGCTTTTGAGCGGCTTTGATTTACCCTTTATAGAGTTCGTATTGTTCAGGTGTGTACGTCATCTTTGTTATTTATTGACTTACTATTAATCAGGAACGATCGTTATTATAATAGGCAAAAGCTGCGCATTCCTTACTTTTTATGCCTACTTTGAAGCGTATATCGCTTGCACCCCTATGGTCTTACGGCGAATAATATGCC
>RCHQ01000225.1:0-79557 GCA_003676415.1 Plasmopara muralis | reverse complement strand
AACCCTAAACCCTAAACCCTAAACCCTAAACCCTAAACCCTAAACCCTAAACCCTAAACCCTAAACCCTAAACCCTAAACCCTAAACCCTAAACCCTAAACCCTAAACCCTACACTCAAATGATTGAACGACAACTTCACTTGCGTGCCTGCCACAATCGGTCTACATAAGTTTACTTAGCTTTAAATAGCATACTTCTTTTTTTTTAGTCTACTGAAAAAGCAACTGCGAAATGGTCACTGCAGTTTAATATAAACGCACCCGTTTAGACACTTTAGACTCTTTTCGTTTTCAACTTCCACTTTGGACTTTCAACTAAAACTTAAACCCTAATACACGAGATGGTTTTATTGAAAATGTGACGCACCTGCACACCAGTCAAACTCGGACCATTTACAAATAATTTTGCCGAAGACAGTCACCGTGGATCGATAAATATTATAACAGCTCTCTATGCGCGGCTACTTGACCTAAGATATTTCCAAAAACTCTTCAATCGCGTATATGACACGCGCTTAACGACACAATTTCATCGCGAAAAGTCTCATCTAGTCTTTAAGCTCCAATATGACACAAATGGACGTTCTAGAATCAGGCTTCTGCCTATGTAACTGTGTATTTCAATTTTCTTAAATACATCCTAAAACCTCAAACTAGAGGAGATCATGCTGCCAATAGCGTCTTTGTGTATCCCTGTAAACATTGCCCGACGCGTCTTTGACGAAACGATTCACAGTATCTGCTTGATCGGCAGTCTGCAGATGACCCGCTGTTGACATGCTCAACCTCAAGCCAATATCGCAAAGCACGCTTTCAATGAAAGTATAATATTGGGATCCACGATCAAGAACAATTACCATCAGTGGCTCGAGGTGCCTAAGAGCACTATGAGAATAGCGCTACTGATTTAACATTAATAACCGTGTTCGGCACAATTGCCAAGTGAGTCCTTTGTGCAACCGGTCCGCTAACACCAGATTGATCATACTGCCTGCCGAACACCGAGCTCAAATCGTATACTTACTATCTGCAGCGTAATGGCGTGCCTATGACGTGGGCAAATTTGTTGATGTTGGAGCCAGCTTTCGCAGTTTGCATGTGCGTACATATGTGCAGATCCTTTTTTGCGCTTTAAATATAATACACCCTTTCTCTGACCGCCCAGCGATATAGCATCAGACAAAAAGATCGTACACCATTTAGAGCTCTCATCATGAGGTTTGAAGGTACGAGTTGAGACCAAAGCGCACTATGTGCTCACTCTAGTGGAGAAGGCGCGCAATATCAAGTCCTTGGGCATTTATATTATAGAAAGTAGTTGAGCTATCTCGAATAGGTCTGGCAACAAATAGTGTGCTTTCGCGACTTGAATTATATACTCGTGGCAGTGGGAATATTATCACCAGGCATAAAGCTGCAAGTTTACCCTCTGTGGTATTGTTTTGCGCTTCTTTATTTGTACCACGATTTTACTACTTACACGCTTTAACATGATATCCTCGAGTTCTTCCCGATAAAGAGGAAAGGATAACACTTGAACGTGCTGAACTTTGCTGACAAGCTTATCAAGGCAAAAAAAAATCCAAGAAGGTCTAAAAGCATACGAAGGACTACAGGTAGATTTCCGGCTGAATTGAGTTGATATATATTTGTTAATGCTGCATCGCGTCTGTTAAAAACCTCAAAATATCTCCAATGATTCCTCACAATGCTTTGGCACCAAAATTGGATGTCTACGAATATCAACGTTGAGAACATCGTTGAAATGTAAAATAATCTCTTGTTTGTTTAGTGACACGTTCATGCGATACGACAGGGTGACGAACTTTCGTTTCTGCATTCTCATCAGTGAGAATGATGTAATAATTATCAGTATCGGTGAGTCTTGATGTCGTTGCCTTTTTTAAAAATGTGAATCTGGATCTCCGCGTGCACAATTCGAGCTAATAAAAAGCGCTGAATCTACTAATGTGAGGGTAGCTAGTTACTTTCAGTTGTCTTGCTAATGTGCAATGTGTCCCACATAAATAAATGGGCAAGTAGTGTTTTTTAGCTTGTCAAGAAGAATGGTACTTACAATATATTAACTTCAAATACCATTAAAATTGGTAATAGTACACGAAGAAGTATTTCAACGGAGCAAAACGTAGCAATGCATCGTACAGGTGAAAAATAAACGTCAATTACGGACATTAATCAGAGTACCCAACTGAGTGTTTAGTAAATTTAACTCAACGTCAGTTATACTAACTTTCAAAGCCCCTTTCTGTCGGCTAGCACATTTATACTATATGCGCCGAGTAGGCTAACTAAGACAAGTTGAATGATTAAACTGTACATTTGAGCCATAGAACAACATTGCACTAACTATATTAGTTGTCAAACTGCAATCTCTTACATACACGCCGATCTCACAAGACCGTGATAAAAAACGGTCGTACACCAAAAGAATGTTTACTTTTCTGCACACCCCATCTGCAGCGTATTGTGAGACACCGCAAACTGACTATCTTCATGCTTAGGTGTGAAAAAAGTCGTAGCTATCGATCCGCAGTGCTTGAAGCACTTTCTGACCTACATGGCTCTACTTTAAGTTCTCTCTGCGGCCGAGCAGCTGGAACGCGTCATGCTACTCGCGCTCTACTAGCAAGGTTTATACTCTAAAAATCAAGCAGCGCAGGCTCCGCTAGCCTCGGTAGTAGCGCCTATTGCAGGGCATAGGCCTGTGAAGCTTAAGTTTCCACCTTCGAATGGGAGATAAACCAGGGGAACTTCCTCTCTGTAGAAATGGTACTAAATCATCCTTGATTGGAGATATTTAGATGCGTGTGACGTTTGCAATACTTTAGCTCAGAGGGTGAGACAAAACTGAGCACTCAATTATAAGGCTGTTTTGCTGGAGTGTTCTTTGTCCTGGAACACATGGTAGCAAACAAGAAAAGCACAACTTTAAAAAAAAAGTAAAAGGTGAAGCCTTTTTATCATTAAGAACCACTCGTTGAACAACTCAAAGTGACTGTGCTCTTGGATGGCTTATGAGTAGACCCGCCTTGTATCAAACCTTCGGAAATCTAAGCAGGGACGATAAAAGAGGTATAGAAATAAGGATAATATGGTATATTTTCAGTTTTTAAAGTAATACCCAACAAATTATTTGAACCAACTTCTTGTTTTAATTGAGCAGAACAGCTATCGACGAGTCGCGTTTTCAATGCTGTGGGTGGGCGGCTTCACGTTCTCCGGGAGCCAGGGTAGTGGTGTCTATAGGTCCGCTGATTCTAGTCCAAGTCCAATCAACAAAAGGGCTGTCGAGCAAAGCATCATTTGCCTCTTTGGCTGCAATAGGTGACGCACATGTCCGATGAGGCACACCTTTGTCTTGGGGTGGCATGAAGGGTCGCTAGCACAAGCTCCATCTCAAAGCCAAGAAAAAAATGGCCAACAAAAGAACTGAAGCGCCCTGTTTGGGAAAAACTAAGTAGTGTGTGATTGAAGCACACCATTAAACTCAGTCCATGAGAGATCACCAGTCCCCGAAGAAGAAACGTGCAAGAGTACGATAGTGTGGTAATATATTCAGAGTTCTTGTAGACTATAGTGTCTCAAATCTCGCACAACGGCAATCGGTTGTGGTCCGCCAAGTTGGGTTAGATGTTTTTCTAAAAAAAATTGGGGTGTATGTGATGCTCGTTTACTTTTCTTGGGTCGAGCCTAGTTGGAAACTTGAGGATCTTGGTCATTACTTGTCCTTGACATGGATTAGACTCCATCCGCTCAGTCCCGCGTAACAGCTCTTTGGCTAGCTATATTTTTACTCTTCGGTGTGCGTAATTGCGATGAAGCGGGAGTCTAGGCCCCATGAAGGTACTGATATTTCCCGAGGAAGACGTGATGATGTATTTACAGTAACGGGAAAGTTTTGCTTACATCACCACTTACCAAAGATAGCGCTCTGAGTTTAGATAGCATCGCTCCCCAGGTGGTAATTTGGCATCACTAACTGCCGACCCCATGACGCGTTTATTTACTGATATATTTCGGCTATTTTTTGTGGACCTATGCAACCCGTTTGTTTGATTGTGTAATTTACCATCATCGCAGTGAGTGCAGCCGGTGATTAGACCGGAAAAGTAAGAAAAGAAGATGGACGTCTCACGGTAGGTGCAATTTACTTTAAGACACTGTCAGGGACGTCAGAGCGACATGATCCCAAAGAACTCGAAGTGAATGAGTTACTGGCTGAATGAAAAGCCATAAATTTTCAGTGTTATATGCGGGGAGCACATTTTTGAGAAGGCAAATATAGCTCCCGTTCTTGGCGGAGATGCATTGGATCCGTCTTAAGAAGCAGCATACGTCGCACCTTGGCTCAGAGACATCAAAGAAATTCAAGTCTAGTACACTCTTTATCAAAGAGACACCCCTGTGTGGTTTTCAGATAATCACCATCAGAACCTCTATCGGGTATATGATTTACGCGCGAGATTGACTCCATGCTAGTCATAAGATATTGTGTCACAAGGCAACGACTAGTGCCACGAGAGCAGTGTGAGCTTATTGATCCAAAAAGACAAAGGATAACGATGCTCGTAAGTTCTCCACACTCGTCACCGATTTTTATTATTTAGAGATTAAGCAAAAATGGAGACCGTTTAATGCTTATAATAATCTGGGTTGTGAGCAGTCACACAATTATTTTGGCCATCACGGGCTTTTGTTTACATGTATCCTGATGTTATACTTGTCCATCACCTTTGATAAGATAAATAATGGCTCCGAAGTCCTATTAAAATCATTTGGGGCTCTATTTGAAGTCATGAGGACCAATAAACTTTAAGCCAACACCGACATATGTGTTTGTAACAAAGAATAAAGTCTTGATACAGTCGTTGAGTATGAGCAGGCTTCATGCAATTAAAACCGTTTTGTTCTGACCTAGACCAAAGTTCTGAGACTATTTAAGGAGGTGAATACTAATGATGCGAATCTTGCAGTGTGTTACCCGACATTTAAACAAAGTCATTTGGTGACGCTGGGAGAGGCAGCACCGAGAAAAGTACTAATTCTGGCTTTGACAGATGATTAAAAATTGGTCAAAACATGTCATTTTCTCGTCAAGGATCCCGAAGAAGCCCTCATCTAAGTGCTGGTGGCCTCCTCTGGTTCTTTCTATACGGTAAAGGCAGTCGTACTTCCATGCGGAGCGCATAAGTTTTCACGGATACTTATGAGCGTCTAATGCAGGAGTGGGGGCTAAATATCTGTACCAAACTCATTGAAGCCGTTGATTGGGCTTCAGCACAACCCTTTTCCATCACACCGGAAGCAGCATATGCTTCATAAGTATGCTGGGGTATTACAGGAGTGAGTTCACTTCCGAGATTGGAGCATGTGTTCCCAGTCCCTGCTGTGGCATTATGATGAAGTCGAGGATGAGTTTTCTCCGATCCTTCACATTAGCCAATCATACTTATATCTCGCGGACTTGGAGTGGTATGTCAAAGGCGATTGGGTATAAGGTTTTAGCTCCGTAAAACCCACTTATTTTCAGAATAAGCTTTTCAATTGATCCGTGGTGGTGACGGTGAATGCCAGCAGCACAAAAATTAGCAACGTGGTGAGGAGTACGCAGGCATCAGGAGCCAATAACCCTCTTTTCGACTTCTGACGACGCCAAGTAAATATCTCAAATGGGATTCAATGCGGTGTTACAAGTACGTGCAAGCCGCCGTTAGATCGCGTAATAAATCTTGCTCTGGTTGAACCAAGTGCCCTGATTGATCATAGCTAACTAAAGACTGCTCAACACTATGGCCTGCCTTGAACAAATAGTATCCATCTGGAAGGTCCTCCATGCCTCCGACAGACCCGTTGGCTGAGGGTTGGGTAGACTTATCACAAGACGGTATATTGCGTCGATACCCAGCGGTGGGCACCTTTACCCAGTGTGATAGCGACTTCGGCCTCTGGAACCGCCTATAGAATGTATTGAATGTTGTCGCTAAAAGCTCCGCTCTCTCCCTCATCTGGTGATCAACAAAGGCGTTTTAAGTAAGGTATTTGGCCCTGTGAGCCGTAGACTTCCCTGTCTTTTTAAGGGGGGGCAGTTTGCATGTCCGGTAGGTCTCACGTACCTTAAGAGATGTTTCGCAAGCGATGAGGTTGTTTTGACAGCGCTGTCCTTATACTATGGCTTCTTCTCGTCCCTAGAAAGCGAAAAGCCAGGTGAGTGTTCGCTATTTTTATCACCTGAAGACGGAGAGTTTAGTGAGCCACCAGGCGAGGTAGAGCAGTAGGCGCACGTTCTCCGTTGCGGTGATCTGGGAAAATAATTGGCGAATAGGCTTTCAAAACTCGCCATCCACGGCACAAGTGCGGCCTTATTGACAAACGTAGACATATTTAATGGTGCAGTTTTTGCAGACGTGGCATTTGTTGCAGGCGTAGTCTCTGTAATAAGCACTATCTTAGACACGTAGAGCAAGTTTGCTGCAAAGCATTCTGTAAAAATTAAAGCAACCCTCTTCAGATCTGGCTTGGTCATTATAAAAGCCAGATCAACTAGCATTATCATTTGTGATCATTGTTGTAGATATACCAATATTTTGAGTTTAAGCTAAGAGTGGTATACAAATCTTATTCTTCTCTTATGAAATGTATTTTAACTAGAGTCTGTTACATAAAACCTAGCATTTGAAGTAAAAGCTGGCTAATCGTCAATAACATAGGTGAATTTTATCAGTATTTATACCGAACTGTATACTAAGGGAATAAAAATAGAGAAATGTAGATTGAATAATGCTAGACGAGACTTACCTTTCGCTATTCAAAAGTCTTCTCCAATTACCAATTCGAAGCGCAACACAAAGTAAAAGCTTTCAGTGAAGTAACATGGGATGCACACTTTTTCTCCGTCAAGATCTTGACCGACATGGCGATATCGCTTGAGTAAAGTTCTAACAAAATTTGCCACAGCTCTGCGGCTAAAATTTCCGTTTAGGCTGTAAAATTGCTTGAAGGTTATGAAGAACGAAATGTAATAACAAAAAATCTTACTATCACTAGCTCGAAGTAACCTTTTCCCGTTAGCTTTGAAATCTCAATTTTAGAGCGTGGAAAAAACAACAACTTAACACGTCAGTAGAGGACGCGATGTGGACTTGCACTGATCACTTTTTAAGCAAAAACGGTACAAATGCCTTCACAATAGCTAGCAAAAAGCAAAAGCAGATCCTGAATCGACTGCAGTCTTATGCTCACGTCGATCCTCTAAGGCCGAAGATAGTGAGCGGTTGCTATAATCAAATGTGTACTTGACATATGCTTGGAAGTTCCTGGTTGTCACCACTTTCGCGTCTTTGAGACTGTCCTCCATCGCTGTAAGTATCGTGTCCGGGAGTCTTTTGGTATCCCGCCAGAATTCTCGAGAAGAAGCAGATACGGTCATACTGAAATGTCGTTATCTTTCTCCGTGAAATGTGCCGTGTGACCTCGCCGCACAAGTGACACGAACGAATTCTTTGCGGCAAGTGAAACGTCTGCCAAATTGGGCAAATTGCGACAGTGGCGTTTATCGAAACCTTCATTTATAAACAGCCTAAGCAAAACTAGCTAGCAGACCATTATGATGGCCAAAAATGTGTTTGTGAAAAAAGACATTGTTTTCTCGTGAAGTTCACGGCTTATGGGACGATGACGTATCAGCTCAAGGTCCACATATGCATGCAATTCTTAGCATAATTCGTATGCACTCGATTAACTTTAGCAATATGAAAGGCAATCATGGGAAAATCCAAGCAGAGAATAAGTTTCAAGACTTATCGCTCCTTCGACCATACTGGTCTCCATTTCCACATTATTCTACAGCCAAACGTTATTCTTTATCTCACGTCTGCATTTATCCCTCTTCGTCAAAAAATCGACACTCGTCGCTTCTCGATGAGCATCATGCGTCACTGTCATTTCCTAAAGAGAACGGCGGTATCATAAGGCTGCTAGTTGTCGTAGCCGTGTAAGCACTGTTCTACATTGGCTCACCATCGACTGTATTGACGTCCAGTGCATCACAGAGGCGGCTTTTTAGGTACCTTGATGCTGGGTCCGCTGTGTTAAACATGACGCTATTCACGATAAGATTTAATCAGTAGATTTCTTAGCGTCTTGGTGCATCGCATCTAATGCCTTCGTATATAGCCAGTCCTAGTTTGCATAGATTGTAGTAGTCAAATCAGTTTAAAACGAGATATTCTCTGTGCGCTACTTGCTACTACATAGCCTTGCTGACAATACACTGGCCTAAAATTAGCTAGACCCTAAACAGTATACAGCGATCATTGTCGACGATAAGCGTTGTTCAGTGGTTAATGTGCTTATTCACATGCATCGGGAGGCTTACACTGACGTAAGTTAATCTCGCCATTTACGGTATGCTGTAAGTACTAATCATCAAAATCTATGCTCAGCAGTTTGCATGAAGCTTAACACGCAGTAGTTTGGCTTCATTCACATTGCTAGACCAGCCAAGTCAGTAATGGCATACAACAATGCTGGATATCTACGAGAATCTCTCACCATATTACGGCTCACTCCACGCACAGTAGTAAGACCTTGCTTAAATTGATTTCGATCAAAGCCAGCAATGCCATCACCGTTCCTACGGACACCGCTCAATGGTTCACGTGCCACGTCACGCGCAAAGATAGGACCTCGCCCATTCTGACTTGGCTTAACACCGATTCTGCCATCATCGGCATGCAGCGAATGATATTTTCTACAATCATCGCATACTTATTTCCGTGCCACTGAGTGCACTGAACCTCTGTCTTAGACATCATTAGTGTACATATCTGACATTTAAATGTCCGAGACTTGGTCCAGCTGCGCTTCTGCTTTTGAAAAAATGTGTCATCAAAGCTTCGCTGGGAGTAAGGGGGCAGCTACGAGGTCTTCGGCTTCCAATCAGAAGAAAACTCTGGCCGCGCTTTACTCAGGCTGAGCTCATACCTCGCCGTTAGGTCAAAGATAATAAACTTCCGGAATTCACGAGTCTAATATTAAGCTGTCACTAGCGCAAAATACTGGTAGCTATCCGATCTTGGGACCAATTTCCTCACCTCTCATTACACTATGGCGATTTTTTGGTCTGTGGGTCATCCAGCTCGCCCAATTGTTACACACCCGGGTGGGTGGGGCAGTCGCACATTTATGTGTCATAACTCGTCTACTTAGCGATCTACATCCGGCTGACTTACTTTGAATCCTATGGACGTATATCTCGGTCCCGGGTCGAAAAACCTCATTCTATGGATCGTAGATTCAAGATTCTCTTTTTTAACGCTAATCGATCAGTGTCAATGGAGCTTTGATTAGATCGCAGAGACTTAGCACATTGTTGACTTTTTCCGAGAGCGAAGCGAGGACAATCATTTATCAACGCCCGGGAGTCGATAAAGACTGTCGATGGTCACTGTAACTCTTTACTGCTGAAAAAATGACCGAAAATTCAGGCATTTAAACCCGACTCGCGTCAAAGACAGATAATTTTTTGAGGATAAGCTTCAATCAGCATCTGAGGCTCGGCAAATCTTACTTTTTCTCAGCAGACTGCTCTGCGCTGCCATTTTCCGCTGATAATTCGACGACTGAATAATCGATAAATTTTGGCTTAATGAGCTAAGTCACGATCGGTATAGGGAACATTCCAGCTGCAAGTGTCGGTACAACAGGCGGATCATTAATAACCGTCATATGCTGGTCGGCAGCCCGAGCTTCTTTTTCCCCATCATAGACATGGCTGAGATCAATGAGACTTCGAATTTGATTTCGAGTTCGACTGCTCGATACGCTATAGCCCTTTATCCTCTCCCTTCTTTGTCGCCGAAGTGCCGAGCTGGGAGCTCAATGCTACTTGCACAAGTTGTAATTGAAATCGGGTGTTTACGGAACACCTCCGACCAGGTCGCGTCCGTGTGCAGTCTACTATCAAGCACGACGATTGCAACCTTATCTGAGAGAAATGTACTGTCTATTTCATCCAAGAGGTTCATAAACTCTTTTTTGCTCTAGCGGGTTGCAGGAAATCGATACTGCACACCATGCACGTAGTTGTGCGGTAAAACAATCTGCGTCAGCTAAATCTCCAGCTTCCCTTGGTATCTTAATTAAGATATTGAAGGCAAGTGTGACGGCCAGACGGTCGTTGACTTTCGTTATATACTCACAAACTATACAAATTGCTGGTCGCTATCTGCCTGGTGGAAGCTTGACCAAACACATCCACGTGTGAGCTGGTTCGCAGCCTTATTCAAAAAAGCATGGAGGCACCTTAAGAGAAAATCGTTATGAATACTATATCATATAGAAGTATTACGCCTACTACTATTAGCAAGTATTATTGTTACAGAGTTATCGTGGTGATAAAATTTTGTCAGGTAGCTCACGAGGTTTTTTTAAGGAATACGATTAATGTTTACTAAACTTTCATCCTTTGTTTACGGTGCAGCAGGAATTAAAATGTTGTAATACACAGTGCTTCTTTAATTGTGCACAGAAAAGTTGGCGTACAAATTTGTATATAAATCTCAATCTCAATCACAGTCAAAAGCTTTCTGCATAGTGCTATCTACTCCAAGTCAAAGGTTGATGGATTCAGTAGCTTGTGCATCCCCGAACGAAGCGCTAAACACCAATAATCCCACGTTCTTGGCTCTGTTTTTAAAAGTGATTTTGGGCTTCGTAGTGTGTGTCGTGCTATTCCGCGTGCTACCACCACGGGGCTTTGCAGGCGGCAACAACAGCCACGCGACACGCACAGACGCCCCCCTCAACCCTGAAATTGTAAAGCGAGCGACCAGTGTGCGTGACCGCCTCGAGCGCGAAACTCGCATACGGTTGCCACGCCGTTCCACGTACTATTCGATGCCCTTCTTTGCTGACACAATGGCAAACAAACAGGAGTTTGTCGAGAGCCTTATAGATCTGGGCGATGCCCCACTAGATGGATGGTTGTTAGTTAAAAAAGGCCTCCAGCGCGGTAAACACTGGCAGAAGCGTTTCGTGGTACTCGATGCGCACGCAAGAATAAAATATTATCCGAATGCAGACGCTGCGAGGCGAAACTCGAATATCAAGGGATCGCTTGCAGTGCACGCTGTGAAGTCTGCAAACCCGTTCAAGTTTGGGGCCAACACCCTCAAGATCCGAGGCACACTGGGTGGTATTTTTTTTCTCAGGGCGGAAGATAATATGGCTGCGCGCTTGTGGCTCTGTGTTCTCACGATCCGTGCTATTCAAGGCCACGTACCTGGGCGCATTGATAGCGTGCCCAGCGCTGCCGTTGTGCTCGTGTCAACGCAGTCTCCGATGGAGATTGGCGGCAGTGGTTCCTCATTTGCGTCAACGTCGTCGTTGAAGCTACATCCGGTTTTTGAATCGAATAAAAATAGGTTTGATACATTGAACACCACAGGTAGTGCACAAAATATCTTGATCAGCTCCGGCGACGAAATCGAGGTTCCTCATATACGGTTAAAATCACACGCATTGGAGCTGGTGGTGCAAGACATGACGTATGACAAGGATGCGTCGCTACGCCAATTTTACGTGGTGGCCAAGTTTAAATCCGACCTCCATGACTACTCGAGCGTTCCTGTGGGTCAGACTTCTCCCAAACCACGAGGCGAGAAGGGCGAGAAAGGAGCCGTCGTCAAGTGGGATGAAAAGCTAATGTGGCATTTTCAGGATCATCTGTGCTCCGAATGCCAAGAGTGTCGCTCGTTCGGTGCCATGTCGGGTGCATTTTGCGGCCTGCCCGATATATTGGTGTTGCACGTGTACGAGATCCATCTTCGATACTTAACGACGAAAATTGGCGAATTGTCTTTATCTCTTCGCGACCTGCTAGGTTTCACGGGCATGCAAACTGCTCAGTTTACGTGCGCGTGGCCCGTTACTTCTACTCGTGATGCCATTCTCGGCCAGCTAATGCTCTCGTTAAAATACACAAAAGATAACGCAGGTAGGGCAGAGTTGACGCAATTTCTCGTGACGTCAGCTGACGAGCGCGAGCTAGTTGGCGAATACCCGCTTCATGCTTCTTTGACGAGCGCTTACGATTTTTTTAAAACCTTCTTAGCTGATGGCACGTCAGGCCGCTTAAGCGATTACTATAAAAAGCGAGGTGACACAGAGATTGAGATCAGCGATTGGACCCCATCAAAAGAATTTGGCGGACAAATACGCACGATGAGTTGCCGTTCGCCCACAAATGCGTCAATTGGCCCATCTCACACTATGACAACCACAACAGATCACGTGTTTTTTGACAAGGGAGGCATTGATGACAGCGAAAGCCTTGTCGTACAGTCGAAGAGTGTTATGCATGACATCCCCTATGGCGACTGTTTTTCAGTTGAAAGAGTTACTGTCGTAGAGCGCAGTCCGTCCAACGATGGAACCCCCGGAAATTTGGTGGCCAAAATTTACCTAGGCGTTCCATTTTCGAAAGGCTGTATGTTTAAGTCGAAAATAATATGCGCGACACGTGAGGCTATGACAAGCTCGTCGAGGTTGTATTTCCACGTGGTGAATCGGTCGATGGAGAACTCTGGTGCCTTGATATCAGCAACACCTGCAAAACCATTTCTAGTTTCCACAGAAGAGGAGCGCCAGGTAGTTGGCGAGTACGATTTACATTCTGCCATAAAGGATGCTTTGCACTTCTTTGACCTGTTTTATGCCGATAATACGCTCACTCGTTGGGAGGAGATTTATAAAGAGACCGGAGATACGGAGCATGTAGTCAGCAAGTGGGAAGACTCAGCAGAATATGGCGGTCAGGTGCGTGAGATGAAATACCGTGCCAAAAGCAATGCACCTCTCGGCCCGGCTTCCACGATGGCAGAACAGCTGGTGCATGTGCCGTTCACCTCTCAAGACCACGACAGATATGATGCGGATCGGCTTGTGATTGAGCACAAGTTGACGCTGCTTGAAATTCCTTATGGGGACTGCTTCCACGTCGAGACTGTGTATGTGATTGAGCCTCGAACAGATGCGATAGGATCCCCATTGATTGCCAAGGTGTACATTGGAATTCCATTTTTGAAAAGTACAATGTTTAAATCAAAAATTATGTCCGCCACGAAAGAAGGAGTCGTGAAAAGTACAAGTATTATTTTCGAAGGGCTAAAAAAGGCACTGGATGCGGAGAAGCCAGCTAATACATTAGACGCAGCTCGTGACTCCACCGCGGCTGAGCGTGGCACAGAAATGCCCAGCCATTCGCGGAGGAGTATATCGACAGGGGTCGGATATCGGCAACATCCGAGCGTGGCGCGCTACAACAGCACTCTCAATGGAAGTGTTGCATTGGAGGAGATTTTTGAAAATCAGCGAGTAAGCATGTTTGGCAAGTGGGCACCTAACCAACTGCTGCCGACAGACCGACCACGCTTCTCAAATCGAGATGGCGACAAGGCAATGAGCTTTGAGCAAGTTTCTTTACCTCCTCATTGGAGCTGGACGACTCCCTGGCGAATCGACAAGAATTACACCGATTGTGATGAGGAAGGTTGGAGTTACGCAACAGATTTTCCGCGGTTTAAATTTCATTTGGCCAGGGGTAAGTCAAGTATGAAACGTTTGGGTGCATCGGTGCGACGCCGTCGTTGGATTCGCATGATGGCTTATGTGCCGCCGGAGGCATCAAATGACGCTCCTAACCCGCCACATCATAACATTAGCCGCCAAAACCGTGGCCGGGTCAGTCAAAGCAGTAGCAGTAGCTCGGTTGGTTCTTAGATGGCAAGAAGGGGGTATGTAACGTTTTGCCCACGTTCGAGGACGGTGGGTTTTTAACAAAACAACCATGACACATGCAACATTATGACAAGCCTAGCCTCGTTACAAGTCGAGCCCTAAGCCTCTGCGATCATACCAGCATAAGTTGTTTTTTTATCCAGAGGCATCAGACCCACAGCCCTGTTGTCGCGAGGGTATGTTTCGGCAGCGCATCGCTCAAGCAGAAAGATTTTCTTCGAGGGCAACCTCGATATCGCATATTGGCCCGACTAAGTCACCAACGCGAGTAATAGCAAACATACCTAGCTCTACTCCCTCGCCAAAAATTCAATAAATGCATTTGCGCTTTCACAACCTTGCAAATATTAGATCTTTAATTTACTATCTCCAGATCAACCTATGCAGTTGCAAGACTGACTTTTCTGATACAATATTCACGGCAGTAGAATTACATCTATGAATAGATTTAAATCGTGCTGAGGCAATAGTATACAGAGTACGGTCTAACTGACTGTTTGTAAAGCAAATCTTTCTATAAGCTTTTCTTATCGTGCTTTGAGGCCGGCAATCATGAACAAGCACAGTCATCAGAAAGCTACTAAATTTCGTCAATGTTCCAAAACTTTGCTTAATACGTGGACAAAATTCTCACAAACATTACGTGATTGTTTAGGTGGTATGCGCGTGTGTAAGTGTAATCTCTTCCCGCCATTTGAATAAACGCAGACACAATCGAATACTGTAGCTAGCATGTCATCGAATTTAGGTGGTACAAAATCCGCTTGTAGTCCCAACATATAGCGCAAAGTGCAGCGGGGCCGCCTTAGCTATGCTAGGAGGAAGAGTGAGTTAAAGTCTATGACCTTCCTAGAAACAATACAGATTGCGAGTTGCTATCTATATACCAATACTAATATAACTCTTATATATTTAATGTGAGCTCAATTTCAATCTTGCTACCGGTGAAACCTCTGTGGGGTTAACACATTAACAAACACTAAGGTGGTCAAGTTATAGACTATGGACTGTTTTCCTGTAAAAAAATCTTTTTATTAATGCTTTAAACTCCTCTCGATTTGTGTCACAAAAAATTGTCGTACCACCAATGAGTGTGGCACACGAAGCTCATGTACCATCAAACGAAATTGATCGCATCGTATTTGCTGTTCCGTCGGCCACTATACCGAATAACTTCTCGAGGATAAGAAGTCCAACCAAATATAGAAGAGGTGGCCATCACACTTGTCTAATCTTACTGGTTTAAACACGTTGGGGTATCAGGTTGAGCTAAAGCCTACCAAAAAAATGAAGCGTCTCGGCTTCTCAGGTTGATGTTGAGCCGTCTGTGTTGCAGTTGTTAAGTGAATCTTTAAGCTGCCCTGCATTGCCTCTATGGTTTTTTTAAATCTTATGAGAAGCTCCTAAGTGACATTATTTATTGTCAGTGTCCTAGTGACGTTAAAGCTTTGCGTCATGTCCTTCCCGATACTTATCTAGTATTCGCCGTAATCATTTGCGTAATCCTTGGAGTAACAACGACGTCCGCTCATTGTAAGTGGTGTACGCGCGAAAGTTTAATGCCACAAGCCTGCAGCAAGTATTTGACTCGTTGTCTTTGCCCGCATTATTGAGATGTACTTAGCCTTGATGACGTTTCGTACCATATTTTCCTGTATCCAATATTATTGTGATTGGTTCCAGTAGAACATTGGCTCTAGTGACACAGGTAGCATTGGTCCCAGTGATACAGGCAACATTAAAAATTAAAGTTACGTTTGTTTTAGGAAATAGTTTTAGTTATCTCCCAAAACAAACGTAACACCCCTTTTCTCATGGACGAGACCTCAAGAGTAGCACGGACTCACAAAGTATTCTAAGTACAAATGAGTAAAGCCATGCACGTTACTCCCGGCGCCGTGATCTGATGCTTTTGTAGATTAAATATCACTAGTGCGCCTTCGATAATCACGCTTGGTGTCATCCGCATCTCTAAGCCTTGGTTGTCAACATTAATGCCCTTGTCTGCCCTCGTGTACGATGTTTGCTGTAAATGATTTTCTTTTATTGAGATAGCGACGTGCAAAATAGTAACCTTATAATGCCGCTAACTTGGATCTATTGAGATATATAACAGCTGCGTGACCACACGTGCAATATCAGGCCACACATGTACATCAAACATTCTGTAAGAGATCTGTACGGCTTTACTGTATCTATAATCTGTCGCCGTCCATCGTCAATGATTGCATCTTTGAATACTTCAAATAAGTTACACATAGATTGACCACAGCCATGGTGCCTTGTTGTCAAATTCAATTCAAAGCGTCGTAAAAGGGGTTTGACAGGTCGTAAGCTTGCTGCCGTTACATTCATGGTCGATCTTCATTCCATGTATAAACTACATTTCTTTATCGCAAACAAGTAATTAAACAAGCTTTTATATTCTGTATTCTCTTGCTGTAATGATCATTTTGTCTACGTATTCGCAAACTTGAACGCAGTGCCATTCTTGCCATATACGAAAATGCACTGATTTGCTCCGCTGATTTTCACACATCTCATTCGCACAAAGACACCGTAAATCTTATTGTTTATGCACTCGCATATTTGAAAATTGCCTTATTCAGCTTGCACATTACGTCTTCAGCACTAACAACATTTTAAGACACATCTATGAATACTTCTACCATGAGATTGTTCTTCAAAATTGCTGTGCCGGCATCTAGGCATCCAGGAAGTAATTCTTCGCAAGCACCACAGGCAGCGATATTTTGCTTGCCACGGCCGAATTATTCTCGAGAATATTCTTTAAATTTTGCCTCCAATAATTCAAATAAGCGAGCTTTGTAGCACAAAACTTGCCCCGCCTCGTTGCGCTTTTTGCAAAAGCACGTCGACATTAATTGATCATCTTTTATTTGTTCCGCACGAACGTCTATAATTTGTTCTCTTTATTAGCCTTGAGTTCTCCTTCCACCGCTTTAATTCAGCTCAAAAAGTCATCGCTAATCATAGCTTGCCGGGTCGTAGCTGAGGCAACGCAACATGAGCAATAACTTCATCAAAAGTACAAAGATACGAATGTTTTTCTCTGAATTCTGGTCCGCTCGCACTTGTAAGACTGTCACCGTCCAACTTAATGCTACTTAGGCCATTCATTAAGAAAGTTCAGACTCTCCCAAGCGTCTGGCTTATCTTGGCTTTATATAAATAATGTACGAAGCTTATAATCGAGAGTGGTCAGTCTCTGATCAAAGCGTTGTGCTGCAAGAATGAGGATACATTAAATCTTCAGTGGTAGAGCAATGCTACTCTTGATTTGGTAAATCTCTTGCATACTCACTTCGTGAAAATCACTCTTACTACCTTGCATTTATTTTTTTGTAAAAGATTGTTCTCGATGGTTGCATGGGTATAATTGTTGGTACAGTGGTGAGTGTGTTCTGTATACTTTGCCCACTTCACGCTTCTGAAGCCGAGCACAAATATATATATACATTATTTTTTGCATCAAGCACATAAGCTTTTTCGCGTCAAGCTTATTTCCTACATGAGATAAATCTGCGATTTAAAAATGCGCAAATTCTCAACTTATATCACTTCGCGATTTGCTTTTAAGTAATTGACCCCCCCCCTTCGTCGACTTCGCCCCGCTCGCCTCTCAAGCCTCGTCCGACAAGCGACTTTAATAACCTTCCTCCGCGACTGTGTTACAATTGTGAAATGCCCCGCGCGCTTTTTTATAAAATTGCAAGCTGTATGATACCACATGACATCATTTCTGGCACTCGACAGATTTCTTCCTCATAACCCCTGCTTCGTTATTTTCAAACACTTCAAGCACCGCTTCTATTGGAATTCATGGGATGATTCTAGCTTTGTGTCCTCGGCGTTCACAAAAGTTAGCACATAATATGTACCATACTTTAAGACTCTGGCTTGTGATGTCTTCGTAGATGACAATAACAGGAATCAATCAATGTCCTGCTTTTTTTCGAGCTTCTATTTCACAACTCCTCTACGTTCTGCGTCACCATCGGCAAAAAGGTTGTGCCTTGACCGACGGCTGTTCCTGGGATAGGTCTAAGCGAGCGTACAAAAGCTTTCATTCACTATAAGCTCCACTAGACGAGTCTCTTCTCGATCGCAGTCATAGAGGGACGCACTACTTTTTTTGCCTCAAGCAATCAGCATTACGAACTTTTAAAGACTTTTTAAACACAACACATATCCCACGTTATTTTAGTTTGCCAGTCGACAATTAGCGCCTGTCAAGACCTAAGAATTAACGAATCTCGAACGTCTTAATCAGAATACCTGAGTAACTTTCGGTGTATTCTGTAGCTCTGCACGATTCGAGCAAGCGCTTAAAAACCTAACGTTTATCTCGACTTCAGTAGTGTGAAGATAGGTTACCGTGCGCTATCGAGACGAAGCCATTCAATTAATCAGTATTGTCAAATTGCCATTTGTAGATTTTAAGGAAAGTGACTAACGTATTGTTTTAATTCTGCAAGGTGCAGCTTCTTTTAAGAAGGACAAGCTCACCTGGATGTTGAACTTTTAAGTGCTCGAGCATGATATCACATCCAGTACATTTGTTGTTGCCTCGGTGATATTTGCTATTTAGACATCACAAATATCGTTCTATTTCGGCCAGAAAAAGAATACTATTTTTTAGGACATTGCGTGCCTCACTGCGTCATTTGTTTACGAATGAATGAGAAGAGATACCAAGAGTTGATGATTTAGTTTTTTTAAGCTCACTAGCAGATCTTACAGCCAGTCGGAGCTTCTTCATTTAACGCCTACATAAAATTTGGCAGTAGCTTTAACATGAAGGCAAATCACAATTAAACGAGCAGCAGTACCTCCGCGTTTGCTAACAAGCCAGCAGTCGAACAAACCCTAGTTGGATGTTCACGCATGCGAGCTGAAAGGCTGAGTCCACACAGCGTTGCTGAGGGTGAAGAAGGTGAATACTCACGTAGGGAAAGCATTCTGTCGATCTCATCAAAAATCTTCTCTTCAGATTCTGCAAGCAACAATAAAATTATAATGATAAGTGGTAGTCACAACGTTATCTTTAATAATCGTACCTGTGCACGGAGGATCACTACGAGTGTACAGAGGTATACCGTCTCGAATACGTTGCAAGCCCTTACATAAAAAAAGCAAAGTCATAAAGTAAGATAGAGCGCTTGCTAACTCTGCCTCACATACATTCACCCAATACACTGCCGCGCGATGCGTAACCGCTCGGAGAGTTATCGTCGTGCCATTGATCCCGAGACGCAAAAGTCTTGTGTCCTCTCGGTCTATCTTGCGGGCAAGCAATAACTAGTAATAACATTAAAAGTACACCAGAAAATGTAATATGTATTCACTTTAGTACCATCATCGTCAAGAGTAATCTCGGATGCGCAGTGCAGGTCCGTAGACATGACCAACACTTGATATGTCGACTTATACTATTTGGTTAGAAAAAAAAACATTTTTGAGGCAGCAGGCGCACGTACATGAATACGATAGAGCATCAGTTGTTGGCCACTGGTCTGGAACAGAAATTGGCGCCACGTTCCATTAAGTTTACGGTACTCGAGAAAACCGGATAATCCTTCAGATTCGTCCTTGCTGCATCGTTTGGACAATAAATTATAAGCTCCCAAGCCTTCAGACTTGATAGATGACACTGGCTTGACCAGTATTGAAATCTCTGGTCTTTTCAAAGGCTTCGTTACTGATTCTCCATTTCTCACAGGCTCGCAACTGCCAACTGAGCTGCTTGTTTGTGTAAACGACACTGGTGGTGCTTCTACAATGGCTGAGCATGTGCTGCTGACAGGACTTTGAAAGCTTAGCCGCCACATGGCGTGACGATTAAAGCGCGCTGACATCGGAGTCAACAAGGACACAGACGACAGTGACTTCTCGCGCGTCATTCAAAAAAATTGAAACGCTCAAACATCAATGGCAAAAAATAGTGATGTTGACGCTGCGGTTGACGATTATAGCCGTCAGTAGGTGCAGACATTCGGTTACGAGGGTCGCTCTCATTAAACAACGATGCGTCGGGTCTCAACCAGCAAAACGTCCGTAAAAGAGAAAAAATATTGGGTTGAATAAACGACGACTTTGCGCTTTCTTTCAGGTCACGGAAAGACGACTGCCATCTTTGCGAGACCTCCAGGCAATTTCGCATTAACTAGAGCAATCATCAATCGTGTGGCGGGGTGCACAGTTGTAATGTGACTATACACGCGGCCGCATCGGTGCTAGTCAAACGTTGCGTCCGCGTTTGAAGTGAAGGAGATGACTACTGCAGTGTTCACTATACTAAAAAGCTCCCTTTACTCAAGCAAATGGCGAAAGGAGAATTTCGCGCAATGCTTGGCTCAGAGCGAAGAGAGCTGAGTGTGATGGTCGGAGTGCTGCCACATATTGTTTGAGCAGTGCAATAAACTTTCAAGCTAAGATGCTGTAGTAGTCACTGAAATATGGAAGCTAGTGTTTAATTTTTGGCTACTTAGCCAGAGTAGGCAAATTAAATGGTAGTCGAAGCAGACTCTATTTGGGCTTGTGAGCGATAAGAAAGTGTTATCCTCAGTGATGCAGCGATTTTTTTATGTTTATAAGACACTTTTATTTATTAGAATACTCAAAGCTAACGCTCTCGCAGTCAATCGATACGATATGATTGACAGCAAATTTAACAGGTGGGCAAAAAACTACTTGATACAGAAATTAAAAATTAATTAAAGGGGTCATACATCTGAAAATTGAATTGTCGTACTCGTTTGGTTTCATAAGCTCAAAATAGGATCTTAATTGAGGTGACAAAGCTAAAAATACCCAAGGGTATCCCTAAACCATCTTGTCCCCTGGTTTTTTACAATCATTTCGATGCTATGCTAAAAACACGCACATAGCCCTCCTACAGTTGCGCTGAAAAAGTAGTATTTTAAAAATCGTCTTCAAAGAGCCCTCGCGCTGTGCGAAACAGACGAGCGTACTGCTCAGCACCATGGCCCGCATTGGCTCCGATATCATCTGTAAGATCCTTCTCTTCCTCGTCATCTTTCCTGCTCAGAAAGCAAAAAAAACTCCTTAAAGGTGGCCACTTGCGTTGGTATTTCCTACTTTCTGCGTCAGCCACTTTAGACATTGGTATCACTTAAGAATTTCTCCTCTATCCTATTAGTAGCTCAACATCATCTCCTATGGATTTTAATATTTTTTGAGTCGCGTGGCCGGTCAGTCTTACTTCAGGCTGACCTACTTCGAAGCGTTATAGATACGCTTTGTAATGATGTTGCTGACTGAGGACTTCTTCGCAAATATTTTGGGCAAAAATTCGGTTGATACATGAGGTTCTTTCGCCACGATTGCAAAGTTGGAGAATAAGCATACAGTTCTTACCTTGGAACAGTAGGAGCATCCTTCGAAGTCTTTCTCATTAGAACGGCTCCTTGGTTGGCAGCCATTTTTAGCTCGCGATCCATTTCAGGCATAGCCTTTCTTGCAAGCTCAGTCTTTGTTATAAGTGCAGACTCAAGTCGAAAAGCCGACCTTGGTGCAGATGTACGTGTGGAACCTTTGTTTGAGATTAGATTGGTCATTTCAAAATGATTCGACTGATTGACAGCCTTCATAGCTGCTTTTTCTGTCACCTCTATGACTATGCAACAATGCTCGTGAAAGTTGTGTACCCCACCGCTTCCGGTAGCCGGCGGAAGTGCCTATGGTGCTAAATTTGTTGGTTAAACGCAGCGTCCCTCTCTAAAGAAAAAACATCAAAACTTATGTTTTAGTTATGTTTGTGGATAAAGCCCAGTAAAGAAATTTCTAAAATATCGCATTAAGTAGTCGTCGTTAGACCGTAGAAGTCTGAGATATTAAATAAGGTGACCGAAGCCGTAGACCATCAGGTGCACGATTAATCGTGCACTCTTATTGGGGTGGTCGGGCTAGAAATTTATTATTACTCTGAGACCGCTGTACCTAAGTCTTTAATTTTCCGGTAACACCTGTCCCGGACACGTTAATATAATTTCGTTTATGGATGGTGCTCGCCTTGCACTGAGCTCTATAAATGCAGGGTGAAATGATGGAAAATGCGATCCATTTTGCTTAACAAGAAAAGTAGAGCCATTGACTGACCTACCTTTTGCAATGGATGGGCTGCTTTCCTTTTTAAATAAGCATGACTAGTGGTGTCCGTGGGCCCATATAATCTCAATCGACTAAGTTGCTGCCAAAAGAAGCAAAGTTTATTGCTATGGCTGCAATGAAATGGTACGTGATCTGTGCCTACCTAGTAGAAGGTGACGATGTGGACCCTCGTCTCATCCAGGGACAGGAAATGGTCAAAAAGGTGCAAGGGGAGGGACCCTACTGGGGACGAGATTATTTTCTACGATTGGCGTGTGGCCGATACGCACCACATATACTAAGACTTAAAGAGCTTGACAGGTCCTAAAACATAAGCACTCTTCTTGGACTGTTGGCTGTACGTGCAAGTGTACGGATTTGTTATTTTTTAGTCTCAGTAGTCTCTTCCACGTTCACTATTAGAAGTCAGCAATGATCGGATACACCAGCATAGATTGACCAATACTTTTACAAAGAAAATCGAAAAAAAAAGTTTTTGTTTGAGCAGCTATTCAAGTTCAAAACATTCCTAATCTCGTAACGGGTCTGGCTATAGAACCTCGACAGCATGAAGTCTTTCTTGATATGGATGTGTATGACTTAGCCCTGGAAAAGCCATAGCTAAAAAGAACGATTTCTGGATCGAATGGCGGGTGATAGCCACCCAATTCTGCACGATGGGTTTGTGGTAAGTCATATTTTTTCACTCGCTGGCCGTACGGCTCATTTTGAGAAAGTTATCCCCAGGATATAAATTTGACTGGTATCGACGATACTGATATTTCGACGACAAAATATTTAATGGCGCCTTTGAAGCCTTACTCAGCGGATAGTCAAATTTTGCTGGTGGCACCGGCTGAAGCCGATAACAATATGGCTTTAAGTAGAATAGGTTCACAAGTTAGCACAGAGCACCAGCAGCAGTAAGTCACAAAGATCCAAGCGCATACTATAGCTTCACACAAAATAAACAGCGGTAAGATACCAATAATGTCAGGAATGACCCCGTTGCTAATGAAAAAAATCGTCCACAGAATGAATTGGCGGCTCAACTAAGGCAAGTGCGCTCCAATAGAAGGCGCTGCCTGTGGTGTTAAAGGTACTGACCTCAATGAGATCGAACTAATGGTTTTTGGCTCAGTTAAAAGCCGTAGATATCTATGAAATGGTGTTTTGAGAAAAAAACCTCTCTTGAGTACAAACAGCTTCCCGTTTGATCAAAATATTGACTTTGAATCCGTTTTATAATTAGCATAACGCTGTGATTGCATTTAAAGATATTTGAAGCATCCGGTATGCCTGGACCAAAAGTATTAATCAGATATTCAATTCCCCTTTCAATTCCCCAATGGATGGGAGATCAGACACATGATCGTTATCATCAAGAACCGGCTTCATACGACAAAAGAGGATGCTCAAATTGGTAATCATTGCCACGAAAGTAATGTGAGCTTATTGATGCCTTATTGGTAAAGGTTGTCGAGGTGCAAGAGAGTAAATACTTGCAGTCGCCACAAACTTTCTGTGTAGATTAAAAGTGGTGACTGTTCAAAACTCTTAATAATCCAAAAAGTGCAGCAGTACCTGCATAAACAGCTGTTTCAAGGAAGGACACAATGCTCAACACCAGGTCCGGTTGTACGCTGTACAATGTTTTAAATTTGATCGATTCCCAGACATATACTTAATTTCTTGTAGCGATGCTTCGATCTGTGCTTCTTATTTTTAACCGAAAAAGGAAACCCAATATACCCCTGATGGCAGTTTGTGAGCCTAGTGGTATGCTTGAAAGTGGCTAGTGATGTCACGAGCGCTGTTCAATGCCTCGGCAACGTCTAATTGTGTGGTCACACATCTGTCTTGACAATTATGAGCATTTACCCGGCCATACGCTGACAATATATTCGTTCTGGATGAGATCACATTGTACTGAAAGCCTTTTAGGCAGCCTAGGGGTCGTAAGGACCAATAAATGTTCGCCAGCATCGACAAATGTGCCTTCGTGGTTGATGAAATTTATGCTTGATGCTGACAATGAAACAGTGCATGGTGAAAGAAGTTTGATTAATGCTTATTGGTGAATATCAGTATACTGGCTTGCAAGTGAAGGACATTTGTCTCAAAAAGTGTCTTACAAATAGACCTCTATAGAAATCTAAGCACAAATTTTGCAGTGTACGATTTATCAACATGACAAGTACTATTAATCTCTTTAAACAAATAGTTACGGCAGCCACGCTGCCCTTGTAGTCAATTTACACCTGAGCCACACTATGCCTGGTATTCTGTGGAGATAGAGCGGTACCCTCACTTGAACAAGGCGCACCAAACACGATGTTGTCTTTGCTTGGCCCCTACAGGTTGCAACATTTGATTGAATGAGAATCCGACGACATCCTGCAGAATTAGAAGCGCATTACAAGAGCATCTTCAGCAGATGATGGCGTACTCGTTGGCGCAAATGACACCTACACTTAAGGCGGGTGACCCAAAACTTAAGTCTTCAGCAGTGAGCATCAAGATCTTTCGTGAATTATGTGACAGCTTTGGGACAAAGGGTTCGGGATGGTGATAATGTCCGCCCTGTTGCGAAGGGAGTCGCTGGCCAATTTAAAGCACGATGAGCGAGCACACAAATGAGTACTTACGTGCAACACCTCATCAAAGGTGGAGATAGACACCTGAGATGAGCTTAAGCATCATCTGATGCACTTTTACTGCTTAATTATCTGTGCAACTAATTACATTTCATTACATAAAGGAGCTTGTCAATTTTGTTCAAGAATTGAACACTATTCTAGCTGCGTTAGCCAGTATCCTATCCCAACGGAGGTTTCAGTCATCGTGTTTATGGATGGACTGCGCACGAGTGCGCGCTAAAAGGAGGTGTTTTGCGTACACCCGGCCGCTTTGAAAAAGCCGCGGCATTGTTATCGGGAATCAAGGCATAACTTCAAGACATTAAAGGAAAGGGATGGCTCACAAAGTTAGGGTTCATTGTGTGGTTTTCGAGGATCTCAGCTATAAAGAGCAAAAGAAGTAATACTGGACCGCATATGGAATACTCGTCGTTTGTGACTAAGGTGTTCTCTAAGCCAGTCGTCTGAGTCGAATCTCATGATCAACCAGTTATCTAGCCTTCTTCAAAACAGCAGCGCAAAGGGCCAACTGGAAAAACGAATTGCATCCGGCTTCAGAATATAGTAGAAGGTCGGCAGGGCTTAGTCCCGAAGACCATGTTAGTCACAACACAAGTCGCGCTGGCAAGCCTAACTTTTTTTTACTATTATGGCAGCTGTAGAAGGATTCCGATCTATTTCACAGCTCAGTAGGTGCTTACAAAGCCATATACATTCTCTCGATCAAGATAATTGCCAAGCAGTATCTCGTGAGCCACACTGTCGACATAGTGTTTTTTAATCTTCATTACTAGTAACCATAATACGTTATAAGTCGTCGTGATTGATGCTCTAACATTTAACAGTCCAGACAAAGCCAGGTAACTATCGTCACGTTTCGAGTGTCATCCACTCTATGATGCGACACCCTGCGCTGCTTGATGAGTGTCATGCGTTGTCGTCATCTCTTTCAAAATTGAAGAGATCGGAGAGATGTTTCGAATCGTGCTCTTTCGACACGATCGTGCATTGTCGCATTGGTGTCCAGCAAAGCTCTGCACTCATCAGAGCCCCCGAATGTGCTGCCTCACATGAGTGCCTCGGGTGTTTGGACTTCGGGCCAATTAAGTAACGCCGGCATAAAACGATGACCGGTCTTACTGAGCATTCCTCAGGCGGCTCATGTTACTCGTCAGGTCCTTACTTTCATATCCAAAGCTACAGCCAACTATACCTTGTACAATGTGCAGCAAACGCTGCTTAGTGGTACCATGCCACTTCATGTGCCAGCCATAACTTAAAAGGATATGAAGAATGCGCTGTTCACGACAAGCGTAGACAAGTCGATAATATGCTTCTCTACGTGCGTCGTGAGGATCTTGCACATACAGCCTTAACTTGTCATTATTTCAAATTACACATCACATGCAGCGAGTGCTGGCATTACTCAGTGACTCCACGCGCAGTGATAGGACCACGGTCGTAGCTTTTTTTGCTTGTAACTAAGTGTGTCCCTCTTGACTTTAAGTGAGTTCTGTGTTCTACGTGCATTGCTCAGGGGTTAGCGTCCACTCCTTGTTTCTGACTTTAGGCCTAATGTCCGAAACGATGACCATTTCGGTGGGTTCCGCGAATTCTTCCCAAAAGGTAAATTATAGCCTCACAAGGATTTGACATCAACGATTCTAAACCTCTAATCTGCCAAATGTTCGTGGCAATCTTACCACGCCAAGCTTAATATCAGGTCATCGTGTCCAAGACCAAACAGCGGTCAGCGCTGTCAAAGTCAGAGGAGATCATGTCCAAATATTCGGGATCCTAGGTACTTTGGTCCTCGTTCCTTTTGCTGAGCCATCAGTGATAATGTTAAATTCGTGAGCTAATAAGACATAGCACATGGCTGACATCCTTTTGCATTGGGGCGACGGATATTATTGCTTGACGCCTTGAAGTTGTTGTAACCTCCATGAGTCACCTCGCTAAAAAAATCGCACAATTGTTTCATGTTGCATCTTCTGGACACGACAACGCTTATCTAAAAAATGTCATATTTATTATTTAGCCCGCTTCAAAGCTACTTATTCCATCGCGATGTCCACACATGGCATTTAGAGTAAATTGTTATGCTCCAATTAATCCTGACTTACAATTGAATATATCACGGTCGGACGTCCGTCCGTATACATGAACATACGCGTCTCATCCACGTGGCCTCCAGTACTTGTGCGTGTGCACTGGAAACATGCTCTGATACTGAGCTAAATGACTCGCAGAAGGATTATATTTACGTCATAAAATGGAATAGTTTTGAAACATGGCAACGGTCTATACCAAACGAACAGTGTGACGTCAAAGACGCATTAATTTTTGCAAAGCACGAGTCGTGGGGGAATATATAATATAAATTGCATATTCAAAGCACTGAGCACTCAACTTGGCTAGATTAGCGTGGCGTATGTAGGATTGTTCATTTGTACTACTCGATCTCGCTGTGCGAGCCGCAGCCTCTCGATCAGGGCCACAATCTTGTACTGAAAGGCATCCCTGTGATGCCGATGGTGGCGGGTGTAATTAACAATAAGACTTGGATCTTGATCACTCTCAACAGAAAGTGACCAACACGTGTGCTCTACGAGCGATCTAGTCGTCATCTGACGGCATAGCATACTGACTGCCAGAAAGGGTCAATCCGTATAAGACGAGGATACAAAACAATGGCAGCTTCGCTTTGGTGAGAAATCGCACAAGCTAGCCTCCTTCAATTTGTCTACACTTCTGGTGAGCTTTCGACCTGAATAAAATGAGCTAATGTATACGCTTAAATTCCTGCAATAAAGTATGCACTGTTTATGTTGCATTTGCATCCTATGTATTGTGGTCAATACTCGACTTAATCGTTGACAGTGCTGCGAGTTATTGCGTATAACACCAGTGCGGAAGAATTGCTGCTCATTAAAATCTGACACTTGCTAGTAACCCTGCATCGGCAAGCTTATGTCACGCAACATATTTTCTGTCACCAAAAATCAATTGCACTATTAAATAGCAATCAGCGAGTGTAAAAACTTGGCCAATCGTACATGCTTTGCAGCGTCCATTTGCGCATGGATACAAGGTTTTACCGTTTACTAGCTTTGATATGGCTACGTTGTCTTTAAGTTCCCGCTTCACAATGCAAAAAAGGTAAGCACCACGATTAAAGGCCAAAATTTTCGTGCGTGCTGCTTGAAGTGTCAGCTAAACCCTTTCTTGGTTTATGTAGAAGGAAGGCACAAACATACAAAGACTTTCAGTGTGTTTCACGTAATCATTAAATATAACTCAAAGGTTTTGAAACGGCTGACTTATTTTCTGTAAAATCAGTTTGATTAATATTGAAAGATAATTTGACGAAAGTCATTATAATGTATTAACATCGTCGGTTATCGACGGCATATACGATTTGGCTGTCGTAAGCGAAAATACAGCCTCATATTAGTTTTAAGAAGGAAGAAAGACTGCTTTTGATTTGGTACTGCTAGACCCTTCAGATGAAAACTTTAATGACAAAGGCGTGCGAGAGGGCCATGACCGTTACATTTTTGGCGAAACTTGATACATTTTTTGAAATCATGAACCGACCTGTACTTTGGGCACAGGTCATACACATTAATAGTAGGCAGTTCATGAACATTCAGGAAATAAGCTTGAATAACAGTTCGTAAACAAGAAATGAGGCTGCTTGATAGACAGACCGTTAAATAAAAAATGCATTGTGCTTATGGGTACAGCGGCCTAAGTTCCTGTTGATTAAAGAAAACCACTTGCGACAGATATCTCGAAACCAAAAATCGAAGTCATTTCGATTGCAACTTCGCTCAAGAGTTTAAAGTCGAATGAAAGAACTAACCTTCATTGTAAACCTTGCCTCCTTCGGGATAAGCCCTCAAAAATTGATTTGGGTCATCTGCCACCAACAAATTCAAATTAGTACCATGTTGCCTTGCAATAAGATGCTCGCACTGTGCGCAACTGCGGTTGTAATCGTGGCCAGTTCAACTGAGTCGAGCCCTGACTCGAATGCACACACGGATGGTCTTGAAGTTGGAGCTGGACTTGGTGTCGGTCTTGGGGTAGGCGTCGAACTTGACGGTGATGACCACCACGATGAAGACAAGGATAGTCTTGGGATTGGAGCTGGAGTAGGCGTCGGTCTTGGAGTGGGCGTCGGACTTGACGGTGATGACCACCACGATGACCACACGGACGGTCTCGAGATCGAAGCTGGTCTAGGCCTCGGTGTTGGTGTCAGCGTCGCAATTGATGGTGATGAGCATCACCAGAACAGTCGTCGGCTTCGTTTGCAGAACTGATCGCTTTCTATCTCTACATTTAACAAAATGTAAATAAATTCGTTTTATATAAGACGTTTTGTACTTATGTGACATTTTGAATTATGATATAGAATCTATCTAAAGCCGATATTATGTTGCGTGCATGCTTTACACTACCTGATAGTAACAGTTAAGGCGAGTCTCGCAAGACTACATCCTAAAAGTTCACTACTCAAGATTGTTGCAATTGAATTGATCCTCAAAGATCAAAGATTCACTCCTTGTACTTTGTGTCTTCTTGGTGTCTTCCGTTCAGCTTCATTATAAAGAGACGATAAATTTATGTCTCTCTCTGGTCGTAAGTCAATTTTTAAGGCTATGCTATCGGTCTTACACGCCACATAAATCTGTAACATGGACATCTCGCTTGGCCTAAGTAGAGTATCCACAAATTGAAAGCTACTTTCGACCCTTTTTGTCCTAATAGAGACGCTCTGTGCTGCTCAATGAGCGCCATGCGCTGCCGTCTTTCTTCTAGGAAACTGAAGGTTTCGAAGATTCGGTCCGTGTTGTGATCCCATCCACACGTACGAGCATTGACACATTGGCAGCCACATAAACGCATATCAGTGTTTTTGTGCTCATCAGTGCTCCCGCTCTATGGAGTATGTGCCGCTCCACATGCAGCACAGAGGATGTCCCGGCTACTGGCCAACTACATTCCGCCGAAGGTATAGCAGACGCTGTTTAAGACGAGCACTCCATCCCTCTGGCACCTTGGCTCAAGACCATCCATGCCATAATTAGCATGCAGCAAATGCTACTTCCTACGAGCATCTCTTGGTGTTTCACCTGACAGTGACAGGACCTCGCCGATGTTGCATTCGCACAACGCCAGCTGTGTCAGCGACAATGCTTCCTACGAGCATCTCTCGAAATTCATGCGACGCTTCAATCTCTTTTGAAGCAACCTCACAGTACTACAAGCTGTTGCTTGACGTAATATGCTCTTGGTTGAGCTCACGGGCTAGTAGAAACATTCTAATACTTATTATCTTCGTCTACTCGATACGCTATTGTCATTTCATTCAGCATTAGAAAGCTCGAAGACACGCTCGGCTGGCTCACAGCTTATGATACACATAGTGTACAACCGTTCGGTGTAAGTGAGTGACTGTGACCCGACCAAAACGTATATACGTGCTTATGATCTTCCTCATTGATTTGCATACGAGCGCCGTTGATGCTGAAGTTGCTTTCGTCACAGACGACATGGAAAAGATTTAGGCAATCTGGAAGCGAGATGTTTGACGACTCCAAATTTTTAAGGCATATCCTTCCGGCTAGGTGCTCACCACAACATGACCGCGAGGCAATCTTTTAAAAGAAAAGAGCAACAACAACATATTCAATGTGCGAAGTTTTGCATGTACTAGTGCCGATGATTTGCCGACCTAAGGCTCAGACGCAATTTTGTCGGACTTTCTGATATTGACCATATACCGATGGAAGTTAACCTTTTTCAATCAGCACGTATACCATCTTTGCTCAGTTAGCAATTTAGCACTGAAATATTTGGTGTGCAGAAGACGCAGTTTTGGAGATTGACGCACCGACGACTTTTGCTCATGGCTCTGAATTTCGTCAAAAGTCAAGCTTTTGCACTGATACCATTTTCAGTGGGGCTGTACACAAGGGCTTTGTCGAAGTTACTCGGTGCAACGTAGCAGAGCGGGCACGGCACATGGAATTCTGTCTAATTTGGTACGTATTTCACGCCTTGGCAAACCACATCTAAGAGCATTACGCTGGGATTGTTGACTTTCGTTAGCAGAATGTCGCATTTTTTTTACTAATTTAAAATAAGGCCCGTCCGTCAAATTGAATGTGCTAAGGACAGAGCTGTCAGCCATACAACCAAGGACCATGTTTTTCAAGAAAGTGGGATTTGAGCTGAGATGGTGGCTTCGTTTAGCATGATCAAAGAAGGAGAAAGAGCCCATTCACATGTGCCTTTCGCAATGCACTAGGCCAGTCACGATTGCGGAGAAACACTCTCGCCCTAATATCCTGGGCTGCGGCGATTGTTGAAGCGCTCATTTTTTGAGATGGCCAAAATCCTTGCACGGCTTTGATCAATCTCATCATCAGTATCTATATCAGCAAGAATATCTGCCTAAATATTGTCAGGTAAAACGCCTTCAAGCTCGTAGTCGATGTCGTACACGGACACTCAGGTTCGCGTAGTATGTTTAATAATTAAGACGCGATTCGCTCTACATTCGCAGATAAGGGCCCGGCGCTTTTTAGTCGCTGACAAAAGTGTTTGTTGAGGACTACGACGACCTCAATAATCAAGTGCCTTTGCTCTTCATCGCAAGGCTTACACTAAAAGAAGTCAATTTTGAGCACGTCCTGAAGACGAGATATCGCTGGAGTGTCGCACGAAAGACTGTCGATCTTTAATGTGCTAGCGCTATTTACGCCTTCTTCACCGTGCTGGTAGCCTTGATCTCTCTTAAAGACTTGTCGCACGTGGACGAATTGAGGCGTTTCCATATAAGGCTCTGCTTTTGCCGCTTTTTTTGTTTCTAATATGAAGTCGCATCTAAAAATTTGTCGTCGCTAGACAAAACCTCTCTTTATATACGAAAAGGCATTTTAATCGTTCCGACAGTGTGCGAGTTAATTCACTCCCGCATCGAATTCCCGACTTGAGCTCCGCACTGTGTAGACGGCTCTGCTCGACCACGTTCACTTAATAAAGAAGACCCAACTGATCTATATATTGTTCGCTAGAAACTTCTGCTTCACCCTCAATGCTGGAGCCCCTACTTAATCTTCAAGTCACATTCTGGAGCCTTTCCCGATTGGCTTGACTCGACTTCCACCTCTTTAAATTGCCCAATTTTTTTTAGCTTGAGAGCCCCTGTATGACCGTCGCCTCGTGCGAAAAAAGTTCGACTGTTCTCTTTGCTCAAAATCTTGTTGACCGCCGCGGCATGAGATCACTCACTTGGTAAACATAAAACATTGTCCTCACGTAGTTTTATCAATCCGACGCCTGACGAATCTCAAAAACTGATGTCACATAAATACTGCAGCAACATTACTAATACTGGAATGCATGTCGATCTCGATGACTAAAATGTAATCATTAACGGGGAGACCATCGAACTTGTACGAAATTGATAACTCTTGCGATGCGGCTTACTGTCAGCAAGTCAGAAAAGGACTTTTTATGAGTCTTACGAACCAAAAGTTTCTTGTAAAGGAATTATAAAACTACGACGCAATTCTTATTGGTAACCTCTGAGCTAAAGTTCGCGTGAAGTGACAGCTGAGAGAGCCGACCACGTAGAGACAAAAAATGATCAGTTTTGGTTCACTACTCGCGGTCAAGGCACTAAAGTGTATCTTGAGCAAGCTGGAGATACAGTCAACGAAGACCCGTCCAGTAAAAATGGCATCCCGATCCTGCTGACCCAAGGATTTTTTGCACAGTGGCTAAAAAAAGCTGATTGAATTTTGGCCGCCCATCTTAGCAAATATGAGGGCTTGCGCACTTCACACAGCTGTACGGTATTGGAAAATCCCCCACTGTACTATATTGCATTTGACGACCGGATCAGACGCGGCTACAGTGACAATCCCTGTAGCGGGTACGAGGCATAGCGGCCGCATCTATATGTCAAGCAGGCACAGGAGTCTCGCATTGACGCTCTGTCGTATGGATACGCCACGACGTAGTCTTCGCAAAGCAGAGTTATATGTTGTCGTGTAGAAATGACTCATCTTTTTTGAGCGCGCAAGTGCGACACATCTGTTGTGATACCAGCTCTTTGTGACAAGGTATATTATGTTCCCGCAAAGCTATCGAAATGTATGTGACCTGTTTGTGGAGCTGTGTTACTGTACTGGGAAGGCTTCGCAACTCACCAATAGTTTTTGTGGCACGTCTATGCAACTTGTAGATGGTGATCTTAATGTTCCCACTTTTGGTCGTAAGGATTTCGCTGTGTCTTGTTGATATATGCCACGCACTTGCAGTGCGTTATATACCACAGTTGACAGCACCATTTTCCCCGCCTGAAATTTATCTTAAATGCATGTGTCTTCGACATTCGTTCATCCGCCAAGAAGCCTTTTGAAGAAGTCTACCCCTAGTTTCTTTTGTAAGGCCCAATTTATCGTATGCGTGTATCTGCCCAAATTTTTATGAAAACTAGTCCTTGTCTCAACAAGGATGGGATCATAATATACCAAAACCGTGTTGTGCGGAATTTGGCAACTGGCACGAACGACCTTACGCCGCCGATCGATTTAGGACTTGTCAGAGCGTAGTCATAATTGCTCATGTCAAGAGCGAAAAATGACCCCGAGCTGTCAAGGTCCTTTAACGGAACGGTTAGGTCTCTTACAATCTAGAGCCGTCCATTAGCCAGTCGAGCATGATTTGACATTTTCTCATGCTCTCTTTACATCATTTATCATTTTTTTTGGCTAACTATCATCTAACAATTTTCTTTTTGGCTAAGCATCTTGCTTGGGTGGCGCTTGAACACCATTATGAGGCCCATTTACCATTCCCCTTTGACAAGGCAAAGACAAAAAAAAGTTGTATAGACTTTCGACATTCGGTCGAGACTGGTAGGCTTTGTAGAGGAGCCGAAATATAAATCTTGTTTTGACCCTCTGGTAGGTCCTACAGATTCAGGTGACCACTAGTACATTTTGAGACAACCATCACGCTAAAGTTAACCAATAAAAGCGATTTCTCAGTCCGAATAACCGCATCGATATTTGCCGCTAAAAGCATATCGTAATCTAGGTCTTCATTTCAAGTCCTCATGATAACAATTCGGGCTAAAATTGTTAATTTATCGTATCGTGAAATAGTCGACTGCACCACTCATTGGTAATTTTGAAATTGTGATCATTGTCGAGGGACAAATCGCTCGACTTGAGCTTTTTTTAAGTGACAGTATTGAGGAAGGCTCAACATCATATTCTGATTCAAAGGCCTGGAAAATTTGGACGTATAAAGCTTGCAATAACTGCTGGTGTAAGTTAGCTCCTAATACATAGGCTAAAGCACGTAGGCTACTTACTGAATCTATCAGAATTGCATTTAGCGCAAAAAATAATTTCGCGAAAATTGTTGGCGATCTGGCCATTCTTAAAGACATGTGGGTCGTATATATCACTGACTTTAAAGATGCGTGGTCTAAATGGGCTACGAAGGGTTTAAGACTAAAAGTCGCACTTGGAAATTTTATCAGTTCGCAATTTATGGTAAAGCAAATTCTTGTCATAAACACGGTAGCTTTGTTTCGGAGCCCTTAGTCACCCAAACGTAGGCGTCAGTGTATTGAATATATTTTGCTTATGTCTGTTGCCTACAACATACTTGATATCAGTCGTGGTTATTAGCTTGATGGCTGCTTGGATTAAAAGCTTCTCACAGATAAATTTATTTGCTAACTGTTCACACGGCTTCACACAAGCCATCTCCGTCGACCCAATCCAAACTACTACAAGCACATTTACTTTCTCATTATGCTGATCTCTTTCCCACAGAAAACGCTACAACATTTTGGTCAAAATCGTATAACCTGCGATATGCATTTTTTCGTCATCGAATACATTTTTCTTTATATGCTAGTGAAGCTATGACAAAGTATAGTATTTAAAAGCAATTTTTTTAAGTAATTGTAGCTTGTGGTATGTATGTTGCTGGTCCAGCCAGTCGTACTTAAAAGCAAATTGCGTCTGCAAAGACACCCTCATAAACAAAAAAATGCTAATTTTACCAAAATTGGTCATGTGCGCCTATTCACGTAAAATTCGATGTGAAAACGCGCACATGACGGATACGAGTCACGACTTGTTAATCAAGTTGCAACAACGCACGTTTGTAGCATATCGCAAACAACGTCTTATCTCGTTCAAAAAATTAAACCTGCTCCCTGTCGAAGGGTTCCCTTGATGCGAATTAAAGCATTTTAGTACTGTCTCTATCAGGAATGACTCAAACATTCAGATGAGTAGAACGGGCCAAGTAATCGCGAGACCCGCATAGCCAGCACTACACCGTTGCAAAATACAGAAAAAGCCAAACCCAATTATTGTGGTACATTTAAAAGGTGGCGCAGGGCAAGTCGAAACGGTTTAACCTTTTTCTCGTGGTTTTATAGACGCTAAATTTAGGCAATAGCCTATAAACCCTTTCAATCGGAGAGTTTTGAGATCAATAAGTTAAAATTCGATGTTTCTTACGCAAAATATAGGCATCGCCCTTGCTTTAGCTTTCTTGCCGGTAAGAATTGGAGACGTGAGCTTCAATAACATAAGCTAAAGAAGCCGACAACCTCTTTTCTTACATGAATCCCTGAACAAGTCGAGGTGATCGTTTTCATGGTTGACATTAAGTATAAGCCCGCCTAGCACTCGATAATTTTTTAGCAAATGTAGCGACGATAGAAGAGACGATGTAAGTCGTTGTATAAGAAAAGAACAAACACAGACAAAATCGCTTCTACAGAAACTGATTTTCTAATGTACAGTACCCAGAGTATGGGTCCACTAATGAGCTCAGTCTTAATGGACTTAAGCATTTCCGAAAAAAACAATATTGCGGGTCAGGCCGCAGCACATGATCCGCGATATAATTATCATTGGCTGCTGAAGTAGACTTTTCGGCCCACTCAAGGGCTCCGAAGGCCCGCTGGTCGAAGTCGCGCCCTTTTATAGGAATATAAAAACTTCTTAAGAGCTTATTATGCTCTCATAAAAGGTGTGTGAAAGATGCACACCATGATAACTTAGCAAATGAGACCTTGCCAGCGGATTTGGCCAGGCCAAAAATTGCGATCATCCAAAAATGCTGACAGCTTCTTGATCTAAACAAGTCAATGTCGTTTCGACTAGTTGATGGAATAGCTTAAGTCCTTACTAAAGTAATAAGAGACCTGGTTCTGAAAGCTGAGAAACTCTACAGCAAAATCATTTTTGTCTCTGATATGTACAAATATGACTTAACTTTGGGCATATAGTTGCTATCAATCACGACCTGTGAATCAATCGACGGCGCAAATCATCATAGCCACCAGCGTAGTCTCACCAAATAGACTTTAACGTTTCATGTTTATGCCTTTCCTATGATTAAGCCCTATCATAGAGGAAACCTGAGTAGCTTTAGGCCCCAATAGATTGCAAGATATTGGGGTTTCGATGTCAATCGAAAGAAAGTCGTGGCGACGTGACGATGTCTACCTTGCACCGTCAACCAAAACACAAAATATGACTTCATTATGCTAGTAGCGTTGATCCAAAGGTGGGTAGCAAAGCGCCACTAAGTGCAGGTAACAAAGCTGTTCAAGAATATAACATAGATCCACTAGGCTTGGTTTATGACGAATATCATCAAGAGCGGCTAGTATTGCTCTACAAAAAGAGAACCTGATGCTTTAATGACTCAGTCTCTGGGAGTCAAAAGCGACCTCGTTGTTGACATAGAAACTATATCCACAGGGTTATTTCCAGGCACAAATGGTCGTTAATCATAACCAATGCTCTTTAATAAGAGGCGCTGTTGGAGATTCAAGAGTGAGTGAACTTCGGAGATCTTAAAGTGACTAAGTTTCTTAAAAAGTTATAAGCCAGAAAATATAGCTCCAAAGATGAAAAGTATTCTCAAGAGGACACCAATCTTTGTTTAAAGTTAAAATGTCTTGTAAAAGACTTCTAGACACCGTGTATCGCGTCCGGACCATGAGGTTTTAAAGGTTCGCAAGGATTTGGCATATACTTGATAATGAAATTGCTCAGATGTGAAGAGCAGTTAGCCACTATTGCATCTGCAAATGATTGCTTGACATTAACGACTCTGTCAGCTTCATAAAACAAATAAGAGATATCAGATTTATAAGTTTTGCCACGAGATTATGTGAGTTTATTATTGCATCCACGCCAATTCGACATTATATATAATGTGGGAGCTGATATTTCTGCCCTTCTCAAAACATTTTTGTGTCCGCGATTCGATAGAAGTGTGTAGGCTATTTTATGAAAACTACAGATAGAACAGCTCAGCAGTAGGCACCGCAAAATGCGTAATATAAGAAGAGATGTGCTACCAACAACATGTGCAGGTGTACTCTACAAATTGTAAATTTTTATAGATACCTTCAACCGGATACTAGTGTTCTACCATTAGAGCTCTTAAAGTCTGTTAAGCTTGATAGACCTTGTCTTGAGGCTTCTTGCAGCACCGAGAGGTAAACGCACGTATATAGCTGTCCGTAAGGCCGCGCTAGAACAGTGTTTTAAAAGTACCGTTCAAAAAAACACGCAAAGAGAGGTCTCTTAAAGATTTTTGTGGTGTGCAAGAAGGTAAGAGTACTTACTACATTGCGCCATGACATAGATTGGAAGTGAAACGCCCATTCGGAAGGCTTACCTTTCCTAGCCGGATTCGTTGTTTGGAGAGTTAACACCAAACACGGAATCTCGGCAGGCGAGTTACACAGTATTTCGCTCACTGTCTCGGTAGATTCAGCAATTTGGTCGCAACCTTTTCCTTCCAGTTTTTGATTCAATGACCTCATCGGCGAGAGCATTTTGGTCGATCTTTAACCCCAAGAATCACGAAATTTTCAGTTCACAGGCGCAGCTTTGATGAAGCTGAAGCAACCTTCTTTGGCGTTGGCTTAAACCCTGTAGAATGACCCGGTCGAGCGGCAGTTAAACTACCATTTGTAATTGCTAAAGAGAGGAGGCCTATTCGGTGCCTGTTTTGCCAACCCATGACCATTTTTTCGAATTAAGAGTGACAAAGTGACAAATCTTCTTCTTTCCATTCTTAGTGGTGGTAATGGGCCGTTACATAAAGTTTGGCTGATGCGGGTTGCCGCTGAGAGAAGTTTCTATAGAATGGTGCATGACGGTCACCCTATGTATACGTAGTGAAATCCATACCTTATTATATTTGATACCTGTCTACGCATATATTATAGAAGGGAGAACCAAAGTAAAACGACCATGGTATATAGCGTCTATATGGGGTCAAGCTGGCTGAATAAATGAGGCCGTACTGATCTCAATCGAAAGATGTTTAGCTCGAAATTCAGCCGACATTTTTAGTGCTGTGCTGTCGAGTCTCTAAATTTTTGGCAACCAAAAGCGCTTACGCTCGTTTTGTGTATCCTGTGCCAGCCAAAACGACTTCGGCACTCAGGATGTGGCGTCATAATGTTTGCGGCTTGATCTTCACTCCACAGCCTTCTACCTCGAGCAGTGAAAGACCGATAATAGTGACAGAATTTTTCATTGCTCCTTGCATACTGGTTGGTGGACCCGTCATTGTTCCAGCAAAGCGTGCCCTACTGCGATGCCACTACGCATCATCGTTGTATTCTTAAGCTGACACAGATATTTTCGCTTTTTTATAACGACGATGCCGTAGAATGGACCGACGAAAATTATCAAATATAGTGCATTTTACGGAACTTCTTCAAAAAGCTTCATTTTTAGTAAATTTACCCAAAAGTTTCATGATTTTTCGAGCATATAGTGACAATTCGCCAGCAAGATATCTACATTTTCTGGGTACGTATTATTTTCCGATTTTACGTATGGAGTGGATTTTTTTTATCTGGGCTTAAATTCAGCAATTAGCCCACGATTGGAGTGCTACACTCGATGGCGGCCATCCTGGTAAATGATTGGCAGCATCCTCTCCGCAAGTTCATCGTACGCTTTCATTTTGACTCCACCATCTCCAGCTCAACTATATCTGTGCAAATAAACTTTCTTTCCATGTGTTGTTGTATTATGCCAAAGTTTCATTGATAGACACGTGCTAAAATCTTATTCTTCGTCGTATGAAAGATGATATATTAGCGATCGAGACGTGACGATCGTAGATGACCATCCACCGTAATATATTGATAAATAAGTCAAAGTTTTTGATTGATTGAGAACGTCGGCCATCTAAATCTACTCCTGCACTTTTACGACATACTCTATTACGTTTACTGATCCGTTTGTTTGCAGAACATGCTAAAGCCATTAAGGCTTGAGTTCTCCTTGAATATCTTTATTTTTATTAGCTTGATTATTAAAGGAAAATAAGTCCTTTGAAACCGATATTAAAATGGATCCAATGTGTCATTCGGTGGTGCATAGTCACTTGTAGACAAATGTATTGCTCCTTTTATGCTACTGTTGTAATAGTTTAATATTCTGATTCATCATATTTGTAAAAATCCTTCATTGTTTAGTATGTGTAGCGATTTGTCTCTCTTGGACTTCCAGAAATAGAGCATAGGCTCAGACGCGCATATGGTCTGGTAAAATAAAATTATATAATTCTGCATACTAATTTGTGATTTAGATAAGAATACGTTGTAGACTTGATTCTATTACATGTCTCTGAGTTTTCACAACAAGGCAATAAATGACTGTGCCACCTTAAGTACGTGGACAATAGACCAAATTTTTGACATATACATCGAAAGAGTGTTAGAGGATTCGACAAAGCGTCGAGCTGTTGTAAAACCTGTCGCCCAATCTGTTCACACAACAAGAGTAGTCTAATGCTAGCCTTGATGCTACAAGCATACTACTTATATTCAGGATCTAAAGCATAATCAAACTCGCAGAGCCCGAACATTGTACTATACAGCTGCTTAGCGGCAATGAAAACTGCGAATGCAGCTTTCTTAGGCCCATGTAAACGTTATTTCCTATTTTTTTAGCAAACTGCCCGTCCGACAAATACGAGAAAATAATGCTTTCAGCTTAATAGTCAATAGGACGTCACGAAACCAATTTGTCAGCGTAAGAGTAGGTTCAACTACAAAGTGCTAGAAGGTGTGACTGGGTCACACGGTACCTCGCACACAAAAAACGCATAAGCGATGCCCCAGTCGACTAATGTGAAGCGTCTTATTTTTTCTGTATCCTAGGCGACTTGTCCAATATGCTCGTTGTGATCGATATTGGTGCTGTTTCTGTGCCACACTTCTATCGTCACTTAAGTGTCACTAGCTCCCTTAATACCGCTTCGCACCAATATTCATACCTCACTGCTCACTACCACCATCATTACCGCTTTTGAAGTCAATTACAAGTCGGTATTGTCACTTATACAACTTGATCCTAACAAATTGATCACATGTTGGAAATGTCGATCGCGTGATTAGTATCAAATTCCTTAAGCAGTTTCTAATAGTCGATATAATTCCTTCAGGAATGAGCGAAAAAGTGACTTCGTGACATACAGCTATAACAATGACAAATAAAATACTCCGCATTAAAGCCAAACCTTGATCTTTCATCACCAGCAAAATAATATTTAATATACCCTGTGATATATTCTCATTTCACCATCTACTTATCACTTTAGGGAGCTTTTTTAAAGGCAATATACACACAAAATCTTACGCCATTCCCAATTTACGAAAATAGTCCTCCCAATTCTTGAGCAAGCTCCACACGTATTCATCAGCTAAATTTCTACTCGTCATGGTTGCCTACGTATCCATTGCCACCGCCACTATTTTCTTTTCACCTTTTTCATTTCCGCGTCTTTCTTTGCAGTCATTTCTTCGTCCGACATTAGCTCACCCTAAGGCCGAATAGCGCACTATAGACTAGGCTTAAGCCTTTGTTCGTTTGTAGCGTTAAATGTCTTGTTCGATCAATTGGTACGTAACCAACGTGGACCACTTAATAGTGATGTACTGCTAACAGCATCTCGTACCGAGACATAACATGATAAGTAAAAAAACTCTATTTTAAATTGAACAGCCGAATGTTATCAAGAGCCAATGTAGTCTACCACTTAATTAAGCCTACAATTTTTTGTTCAAATCATTATATCATTACCCTCCAGAGCCTATTACAGTGCTACCCTCATCTCGTTTTGCGCATACGCCCTAAAAGCTAAACGTGATACAGACGAATCCACAAGTATGAAATGTGCTAGCTCATAGCCTCGACAGCGCGATAAAATGTCTGTCACAATATGCGGTTTACCTAGCTTCTACTTTACTTTGTGGCTGTATTCCACAAAAAAATGTCCGTCCAACAAAACTCTGCGTGAGTTGGAGCAACTGTGCGACAGGGCATTATATAATTTGATTTGATCACGATTGGATAAGATCCTAGCAGGTAATCTTTGAGCACATGTTTTGTCGCAAGAAACGGACAAATCAATCCTTCTTGGCGATTTAAGGCTTACAAAAATCGTGCGCAAACACTCAATGTCGACCCTCGACGTGTTGTTGCAGTGCGGTACCAAGGGCAAAATATGACGCGTCATATACGGTATAGAATGGTCCATTGAGTTTTCGTTGAATCAGGCTTCGTGTCTGAAAAAAAAATGCATTTGTCAAGCACCTCTTTGTGTCGGCATTCTCAAATTTAGTACGTATCCTAGCCAACAATCCCGAATAGTGGTTTCAAAATCCCTGCGTAATTTGCACTATACTCACGTAAGTTATTGATAAGGTCAAGTCACTTCTTTAAGCATTTCTGGCAAAAAAACGGCAATTCACAACGGTCTTGATCCTACCAGGGTCTACCCGAAGCCCTATCGTTCCAATAGATATTCAGACAAAAAATGTTTGCGCAGGAGATGCTTCTGCGAAAAAAAATTTGTGTGCGTACTACAGCGCTGTTTGCAAGAACACATTGTAGATTTTCCATCTCTCTTTCCGTACTCGGCGCGACTGATGATAACCTTCATCAAAGTATGTCTGTGCATGCCCTGTATGAAATGAATAGACGATGAATCACTTAAAAGGCTTTAAGGCATGATCAATCACCTAAAGAGTAATACTGCTCGGAGCGCTGTCCGCGGTGAATGGTATGTCTTTCCCTCTAGTAAGTTTTTTTCTATACGTTATAAGGCGAGTGCCTTGTACAGTGTGGGCCATCTCTAATTGATGTTTTGAGACCATCCTCTTCAGAAATAGCAGTATAATACCCGCATTCCGCTTTTTTGAAGCGTACGATGCGCCACTTGCAAATTGGATCTATGTCGCGTGAAATGAGGGGACTTATTTTCACAACCTATTCCTCCTACGCGCTGTGTACAAAATGATGCGTCAGTGACGTCACACTGTTTCTAAATAAAACGTCGCTGCCTGGCCGCGCAGTATTTGTTGTCTGGCATTAGGTCAATTTTTGACATACACCTTTTTTAAGTGGTAGAGCCAACGACGGGCTTTTAAGACAACATCTTGGTATTCTTCTACCAGAGGACAGTACAGGTCTAATAAAATGCTTTAAAATCAAAAAGTCAACTCCGTGCACTAAGTGCCTTCTTGGTACCTTCTAGGAACGCTTAACAGTGATGCAAAGTATATATTTTTTACTCAGGTTGTACGAATGTATACCATCGCCCCAAAAAGCTTCTTTGATTTAACTATAAAAATTTTGGCTAGCTAAATATTAGAACTTGTTGAAGGATAGTTTTTGAGCTCTCTCTATAAGGGTATATAACATAGAGATATCATCAATTTCCAAAACGTCTACCTTAGATTCTCTCTGTCCTCGACCAATTGACCCGTGCATTTGATAAGTGCCATGCGTCGTCATCTTTTTCGTGGAAATATCATCAGTCTCGAAGCGACGTTTGGATTTATTCTCGTATCATAGCGATCGTGCTTTGATGAAGCGACATAAAGATCGATGACATAGCCCCAGCTTCAGCAAATTGTGTACAGCTCCGCGGGTAACATAAAGTTAGCACCTCAGTGCCCTCGTCGTCGGGCCGACGATCTCATAATCTTCATCAGCAACCACTTTTGCTCATGCCACTCCATGAGCGTAGTCAGGGCCACGCAGTTGATGCGCTGTCCTATAGCATGCCATATCTTGCAGGGGCGCTGTTTGTGGCGAATGTGCTGACTGGATAACAAGCCATTTTAATTGTATCGACAGGGCCTTACCTTATACTACTTCGATTACAGACAGCCGGGCATGCGGCAAAAGCTGTCTCGACAACCATATTGTCAAACTCACTTATACTGCATTTGTACGAAGCCTGCCTTCGCACCCATAGTCACAATCACTGCTCGGTGGCTAACATGCTACTTCAGGCACAGTGATAGAGTTTTGCTTATACTGTCGTGCTGCTTCGGCCAATCGTTAACCATGCCATCCACGCCGTGAAGCAAGTGCCGTGTCTTATGAGCAACTATCAGTAGCTAACACGTATGTTTCAACGCACCTTTGACTTCTTTGTAGCCTCCTGAAATGGCACACGTGCTTATTGTTATGATGCGGTGGGACACTTCTGCTTCTTGCCGAAAATCCCGGTGCCATATTGCTTTACTTGTGCTTCTTTCAAGTTATTGCGGTCAATGTATCGACTTTTTTTAACAACATTACCCAAACATTAATCTAATCGCCAGTCAAACCCAATGGTTTTATATATAACTCTACATTTCACATAATCTTAAATTGGTCCAGTGGAAAATTCGAAATTGATAAATTCTCCGCATCTGGGACGGTTATAAACCTCGAACTCAAAAACTACGAGTCTTTCAGTGGCGAGCTAATATTGGAAAAGCTGGCTTTTCGCTAACAGGAACCTTAAACGAATGTTAGCTCATGGCGAACAACAAGCACCCTAATACCTCTCAACCAGTTTGCACTAAGCTATCTCGTAATCATCGCAAAATATACCACCTCTTCTCAAGTTATAAGTATAAATAAAGCGCAGACAGCTTTGTCGTTAAGACAAAATTAGAATGAGCATTAAACTATGATAGATCAGAAAGGCCACCGGTAGATTTTATTGCACGCTTTCTCTGAGCAAATTTCTTTGCAGTTCCTCAAACGTGGTAGCACTTATAGTCAATCTAACACATAAAGGGTTGATTTATCACCAATTCCCCAAATTGTTTTGGAGATGTATGGAACTTCTAATCGCATATGTCGATGAGCAGTGCGCAGTGCCCATTACTTTTATAGACCTGAGATCTCTCGAAGAGGAAGCCAGCAGTGGTGAGCTACTGATTGTGCACACAAGCTTACACCATTCGTCAAAACCATTCCGACTCTCAGTATATCGTGCTGAATGCAAGCCTGACAAGCTAAATGTAGTGCCGACCTGTAAGCCAAAATTGGAGTCAGTTTACACCAGCAGGATGAGGAGCTTTATACAATCAGATTCGTCTGTCCAGCAAATAAGATTTCAATCTAAAGACATCAATGCGACCCTTAATCAGAGACTTGAATGTTAAAATCGAGCGATTAATTCCTCAATAGTAGTTGCAATTGCAGAGCTAGTAAGTAGTCAAAAGATCTATTTCGCTATAAAATGAAATTGGTAGATCCATCCCAAATCGTTGCTATAGAAAAGTTTTAAAGACCGCTGAGTCGGGCACATGACGGTGCTCGACTCAGCGGCCTTTCGGCCTTCGAGAAACATTTGTATTGATTCGCACAACGTAATGGTTTTACATGTCGGTGGGCAAGTCTCATAGACTTGCCCATACACTCGCTAGCTCCGTTGCAAAGCGTACCAGTATTAGCAGAATGTCAATAGACAAAAATACTTCACTTTGTCTTTGCCTTTTTGGAGGTTAATGATAACATGGGCTTAGAGGTTTTCAAGAGCAACCCGAGCAAAATAGGTAGCTAAAATAGGATGACTGATGCCAAGAGAGCAGTTAAAATCCAATTGATTGCATGATCGGTTAATGAACGGCTCTAGGTTGCTAGGGACGTAAAAACCTGGCTGTAATATCAAAGATTTTGACAGCACGGATTCCTTTTTTGTACTTGACGTGAGCATTAATGACTTGATTTCGGGCATCTAATATTTAAAATAGACAAAGCTCTTGGTCTAATGGCGACGAAAGATCATGATTGCCAGCTGCCTGATTCCGCACAACAGGGCTTTGGTATGTCATCATCCCACCCTTGCTGAGCATTCGGCTCGTTCAAATGGAAGCCTGAACAGCTATACGCCTAAAATAAAAATTAGACGTACTGAAGGTAATGGTATCTTAAAGTGGTAGACGTCTTTGAAATTTTCCTTACCCGCGATTAGTTTTGCTAGCTGAACCAGCAGTCGAAGGCACGTGTGGGTAAGATAGTTTTTAAAGTTTGCAATACATTACGGCTGGCAAATTTTCGTTAGCGAACCTCAAGACAACCATTGGAAGCGAGTAATTGCTTTATCAGGAAGAAATGGAAATGCAACAGGAAGTTGATTTACAGCAACCGTGTACTCGATTATCAGCAGGGATAGCTGACAGTTCGACCATTTTTCGTATCACGACATATGCGTTTCAATCGAATATACCTCCTGAGGTGTCAGAACATTTAAACCACGAGAAACTCAAAGATTCTGAGATATTAGATCAGTAGAAGGTCGACATTATCTCAGTACCTAACACGCTTGATGATACAAATACATATGCTGGACTAAGTGAAGATATTTTTTGATTAGCTACACTGACAGCATAAGTTGTGGTCTGTCACAGAGATACTGCAAAATTTCAGATCTTTAAAAATGTACGATACTATAAATTTGTTGATCAGAAACCCCTCATATATAACCACCAATCGAAAAGAGGAGAAAGGCAAGATATTGACCTCATGCTAAGCACGAAGTATTTCCCAAGCTTTAAAATCTCTAAAATTTTCACCGATATTTTAGCTTGAAACGCAAACGAAAATTAGTGACAAATTTATTTTCAGGATAGAACAAACAGTGCAACAGCAACTGCAAAAGCATCCATATAAAAAAATGACATGTTGCTTTACAACACGCTGGATGTACGTTGTACGATGCACTGATTTCGGAAGATGTCAATTGTCAGATTTGGTTGAAGGTCCCTTCATGGCGGCTTGTACGCCTAGGTGCATATTCCAAGATTTGTTTGTATTTACATAAAGACTATCAAACGCCCTGACAACGTCTAACTGCTTGGTCACTTGATTGTTCGACAATTACGGGCTTTAGCTTGGACATAATTAGACGTTATATTTGTCTGTTGCCGCTCTAAAAAAGTAAAGCTTGTATCAAAAATTTGTTAAGACCACCTAAGGCAAGTTTTTTGTACCGATCAACAATTTGCCAACATCGACAAATAAGCCTTTGTGACGAATAAGAAGAAAGTCTTTGGCTGCTTAAATAGCAGCTACGGAGCTCATCTCCTCATCAACAAACCTCAAGCTCTAAGGTAGCACCGGACAAGCCTCTAGCGCCAAACCCAAGAGCAATCTCTAGCAAGCACACTCAGTCGCATAATTTTGCTGTTATTTCATGAAAAGGCGCAAGCTACAAGTGAGGGCGGTTTCCTTCGGCGCCTCCTGACCGCCAAAGTCAGCGGCACTACCATGCAGATAGCGTTGTGAATTAGAGGCAATCCACTTGGTGCCAGGAGCTTCTTGTAAAAGGGATTGTTTTGCTAACAGAACTTAGTTGCCACCATCCAGGCCCAACCACCTAAGAAACAGTTATTCACGATCATTAGCTTGTTGTGCGATTCGATAAGGTCAAAGACAATCCGACTTCGAGACGTCTTTGACCTAGAAAAGGATTAAATTGCACTATAAGCTAAATATCGTGAGGGGGGAAGTCAAGCTCGAGCGTGTATCCATAGTTTTTCTTACTATATCCTTACGCGGGCTCAAAATACTGCAGGTTGTATACGAAGCGCTCGTTTTTCAACTAATCTGAGCACAACGAACGCCTTCGAGTTGTTATACCGGAGCCGAGTTAAGCTGTACTGCCAACGCCTTTTAATCTCTTGACCTAAAAGCTACTGCTTTACGACCAGCATGTGTTAAGAGTTGCAGCGGGATTTCATAGCCTCTGCTTCGACGAAACATGATCTCAGGCCTTCGACTTTTTCGAGTCGATACGAAACGTGGATCGCTATCTGCCTGACATATTAAGCTAATTTTAATCTTAGCATAAACCTCATTCAATTCTTACACTTCGAATTGTAAACTACTTTTTTTATTAAACAAAGAACTTCGATGGAATAATTTTATGACAATTTCCAGTTAACATGATAGTTGTCATTATAATGCAATAAGCAGTCATTAAATCATGTATTGGTTTTTACTGACTCCCCATTACTTTACAATGATTCCTTATTGATGTTCTAAAAATCTGCCACACAATTTAATAATATCACTATTTAAAGTGACACCCTTTGGGTTTGTGTAATCACGTTACAGCAAAAGACTACAAATAAGGTCAAGGCAACTTCATCGGTGAAGAAAATGCACTAGTCTCTTTTAGACTTGCTGTCAGGATAGTAAGCCTCGCGGAAGAATTATCTCTTCTATAGAGAAAGTCCACTCCATTTATTAGGAATAACGACTCGACGTATAATTCTCTCATTCATGATGTCACCAAAGCCGAGGGTGGGAGAAGATTCGGTCAGAAACACTAACGCCTGGGTGGTCCGAGAGACCAAAATCACAAGGAGCTGACTAAGGGTTGCGCAACTCACCCGCTTCCCCCACGTTACAGACGCAACTTACCGGCTCTTGAAAGGTAAATTTACTGTCTTAACATAGGATCCGACGAAAAAGATAAATTTTTTGGGTTGATTCTCCTGGACGATACAATTCATGATACCGTGCTGTATACGCATCTACTTTGCGCACTTGAAGGCTCTTTTGAGGACACTTTTCGCGTGGCATTTGCGCAAGAAACTTGGCTCAAAAGAAACATTGCTTTCGCCCTTACGGTGGCTGTGAGCGTGTCTAAGAAGTGTCTAAGGGTACTGCCTCTATCATAGGCTTACACCTAATTGACAAGTAGCAATGTTTTTAGCGCGGAGGAGTGTACGATATTGAGATTGCTTTTATAGTATCTTCTAGTGATCAAGTCGCGGCTTCTTCGAAAGAACACCGAACCCTGCTGAAGAAATAAGCTCAGAACGACCGCAAACTCTAGTGGCTCTTGCCATGAGGCTCACAATAGGATCGTTGCCGCGCGTCTCAGTGCTAGGTGTCGATACAGTCGCTTTCGTTCTGATGGGCTTCAATTTTGGCCGGTGTCGTGGTGACACACACAACGTTATACATACTCGGCTTGTTATCTCTTTGGGGAATATGGCGGCAGCAACAAATACTGCTAGCTGCCGTTCAACCACCCGTTCTCGCCCTATCAGCAAGGTCAGGCGATTCAAAAATCTGAGGTTCACGGTTCCTCTAAAGATACCCCGCATTAAATATTTAGCTCGACAAAATCGTCTAGGAAAAATCGATATTGAACAATTAGTACTGCTAAAGATCCCAAAAAACGTTTTAAGAATTCTTGTTTATACTGAAATAAGGTATTTTTTGTATCTAGCAATACTTATTACCCCTATATAAAAGCTATCACATTACCTCTCTCTTGTATGTCCAGAAATTCCTTTATTTTATTTTGAGCAATCCAATTGGATGCCTTGCTATAATGATTATATTCGGCCATAGTTTTGCTAAGGCAGGAGTCTATTTTGGTTAAGAAATGAATTTAAGCGAGAAAGTAGAGAGTATGGTATATCGCACCTCTTACTCACAAAGGTAAGCGTAACGTTTGGTGAATGAACAAAAGGGTGCAAGACCGTCAATGCGCCGACCTTACTGTTGAATGCAAACTGTGATGCACAGCCTATAAATCGAGTGGTTTATCTTAGAGCCCAAGATTTATTTTAGCCGTTTCAGTATGTGTCTGAGGATGGTCTACATTTAATACGAACGAGTAAATTCTTATTGACTGTTGCATCGTTTGCTAAGACGCAGCGCTCAAGCTTCCTGTACGACAACATCGTGTTATACAGACCGTGACACTGGACATTAACGACATTGCTTTTTTTTCAGTTATACTGGCTGGATCAGATGCTCAATGCATCATCTTACATAAGTGACACACCAATAACACGATGCCCATGTTACGGCAAGACAAAGAGTTTCTGACCTTACACCAGTCCGCCAATATGGGCACGCTATTTGAAATAGCCGACCGAAAGCCGTGGGCTTGACCCTTAACATGTTCACACATGCCTGGCCCCTCATTGTTTCATTCGGGAAGACGTAATTTAAAATCAAGCTTGAAGAAGCCCTTAGTGGAGCATCATGTGCCTCCAAAAATACAAGTTCTCGTCTTTCGGTGCAAAGACTCCGAATGAATCTGCCATATCCGCTTTAAAATAAAGCAGACCCTCGGACTACTTAGAGCGATGCAACTGCGACACTGTCGAAATAATATCGGCTTTTGTATCCTTGCTTTAAAAAAAGTAGCTCACTCAAGACTATAATTGGGATCCGTGTGGCATGACTGAAAAAGCCAATCTTCAATAAAGCTGTTAATTTTACCAATTTGGACAGCCACAAAGTCTGGCAAGCACAGAAGTGCACCGTCAAGCACATAAATCGTGCCGGATTTATTGTATTTGGTGTGAGATGGTACATGTGCACATATTATTAGTCTTTATGCCATTCTTACCGAATTTATCGCCATTCGCGATCTGGTTACACCAGATAAGGGCTTGAAGCCTACAATGTGAACTCGGAACTCCTCAAATACGTACGTTTTGGCAATCAATCTCTTGTCGAGAACGGGGTAGCTTCGTTTGGCGGTTATTAGTGCCTGTACAGGATCGAAAGACACGCGTATCACGAGTGACAATACTTTAAAATACGGCCGGTTTAATAGCGTCGCAAATAGCGTAAATCGACTTTGTCTAATCCGACAAAACCGAAACGGACGCTTGCAGGAGGCTTCTTTTTTTGCTATTTAAAGAGTCCTTGTGCTAGGTCTTCCAGCACCACTCAATGGCATGTTCATTTGTAATACAGAAGCTTTGTGAGGCCCGCATAATACTGTAATTATGCAGATGATTGGGTAGGCCAAAATACGCCTCCAAGTTCATTTGAGATCGAGGCATACTCTACTACTACTTACAAAGCAGCTAAGCTTTTCGCCTTCTCTTCGCAAATAGGCATTTGTCGCTGTTGACATAAGCATTTTTGGTCCAAATCACCAATTTACCAATGTGCCGACTAACTTCCTTCAAAGCGTCTACATACAAATATGTTGTCCAGGTATGTTTGGGCATGATCCCGTTATGGTCCAAGGCGTTATGTGACCAAATATATAAACGTCGTCGGGGCGGTTGATCCACTCCCATGTAATGCTAATTCGTGTACTGACGGATGCGGAGGAAATCACCATTTACATTCGCCCAGTACAAAGTATGTCGGTGCCCATGCTGTCCAGCATAACGTTCTTTTTACCTTAAGGATTGTACTTATTCAGTTAAAAGATCTTTTGTTTCCACTTTTTGTTTGGGTTCTGGACCCAGAAAGGCTCGACGGGTGCAAATGTTTCGAATTCGGAACCATGCCAACTCTGCCTCTTCAGTAAAGAGGGCATTGATCTACCTCGTGATGTTGGTCACAGAATACTTGAAGCTGGCACGCGGTCAATCTCGTATTTGTTATGAGTGTTGATGGTGGGGCTACGTAAACTACATCTAAGTATATCTTCATGAAGAATATTTTACCCTTGAAGATCCACAAGCACACCAGACCAAAAAATACAATATTTAAAGCTAATATTTCATTCAGATTCTCATGAGAAGTATTTATTTTGAAAACGCAACGTTTGAAGAGCTTACAGCTTTTATCTTACAGCCAAAACTTTCCGAGTTTCAGCAGCTCGAATGTCTCTGGCAATGTCTTAAATTGGACCACGCCTGCCGAGACACGACGAAGACTAGTTGAGCTATCAGTAATTTGTGATGCTAAGTTTTTTTCGTCAACTTTTGGCTCATTTACGGTATTCAAAGGTCGAGTTGGCACCGCTTTTCTGCCTGATCCTATGTATTTGCTATGAGTGAACCTTTGGTTTTGCTGTCGCTGGAAGATCTATGCTGCCCGATTGCAAAGGTTGTACCCCCAGGTCATGGTGCTAAGCTACTTACCTGTTGAGCAATTGAGAGCGCTTTTTTCAGTTAGTTTGTCAACCGTTGCTACCAGCAAACTTGCTTATCCGCTAAGGACGGTTTACATGCGTTTATATGTAGATTCTTGAAGAAACGTCAGTACCGCTGCTACTTTCCATACTTTTTTTGCGTGTGACCGCCCAGGCTTTCTTCAAGAGAAGTTGGACGCTCAACAATGGTGAGAATATGAAAGCTTCTAACGTGGTTTAAGCATCTGTAGCTCACGTACTTACCCGCGAACCAGATCTCGTGCTTTTTCAGCAAAGACATAGGTTTAGGTTGTCCAGGAATTGTTCGAGAATATAAAGTTGTGCAATTAAATTTATTTTTACATTAGAGGCGTCAAGAAATATCCAATAAGCCAGTTATACGGAAGATGTTTCGTTTCCTTGAATCGTTGGTCAACGTATATTAGTTGACCGCATTAGTTCGTAGGTACCAAGCACTTGTATTTTCAGTCCGCAGCTCATCACTGGTTGTTTCTCATGACCTGTGTATGCCCACATCCGATAAAAGTGTACAATGGTCTTTCTTACTGGGGTGCCTCGGCCCAAATGAAGATCAGTATTTTCATAGTCGCGGCACTACAAAGAATCAAGCGAATTCGGAGCTGCACGTTTTCGAAAAGCATTGCTTCTTTCATCGTCGCTGTCTGCATTTAATATAGATGGGTGCAATAAAGTCCTGCTTGTAGACCATCCTTTAATGCAGTTGTTTTTACTGTTTCAGGGAGTACTTCAGTAATGGATGCTGTCATTTCCTCAATTCATTTATATATTCGTTAGCTTTGCACTTTCTTTGCTTGCCGAAAGATAGTGAGAATGCTGGAAAAACTTAACATCTTTCCAAAAAGATGTTGCCATGTTCCTTCGTTAAAACACTTAGATTTGGCAGTTTCACGGAGCCCAGCTAACAGCTACTACCGCGGCCTCGTAGAAGAGAGAATTTGAAAGCAACTCACAACTAATAGATGGACACAGCCTCTTTCGCGGCCATTTTGAATTTGGGCCCAAAGAAATAACATTAGCAAACTTGAATGAGTTATCGCTCGAATTGCGATTAAAGTTTCGCTTTTTGGCTCGACACAATGGACGGGCTTCAAGTGCGCCTGGACCTATGGACGCCAATTTCTCAATAAGCACTACTTGAACAAGCGCTAGCGAGAAGTACAATGAATACGTGCTATACTTTCGTTAGCAGCGACCGACAATATCAAGAGTTTACATGGTAGGGATTATCGAGAATGTCCATGGTAGCTGTTTGGAAATTTGATTTGGTTTTCAAGACAATTTTAATTTAAAATAAAAATCGAATTATTCTCCACGAGAAAAGTATCTAAAACTGATTTAAACTTGACCGACGCGATTTAATACGTTCAGGCAGAAACAGATTTCTTTTACGTAAAATCGTGCCGGCTTACGCTACATCTTAGTCCTACTCTTGCGTACAAACTCTTCTCGAAGGTCTTAAGCGCTCGAACGTGTTCAAGATAAGAGGCTGCATATACAGCTGCTTTCTCAGGCCCATAAAAGTCAGCGAGTCTCTCTAGCAACGTAAATGGTGCGTTTGACCGGTGTGGAAAGATAATACAAATCATTATAACGTTAAAGTAGACATATTAACTTTGTAGGCGTCGGACTGACAACGAAGTGCTACCTTGTACGTCGTGGTCATCTAATACTTGCACAGAGGAGGCGTGCAGATCGATTTGCCATCCATGACTTACGTCTATTTCTGGTTGAAGGCTACAGTTTAGAGTTTTACAGTATTTATGTGGTCATCCTCCAAGAATACGATTGCTCCGACTACCATCCCTTATTAATAAAAGTTGGTATTAATCTGTACTATACATAGGCTGAAGACATTTTGAGCAACAAAACGGCGATTCAATGGAAAAGTGTGCGACGGAAGACGATGCATCAAATTCTGTTTTGCTTACTGTGCCGACAAACGCTATAAATATTGTGAGCCAAACGATAATTTCTGCGCTGGCACGAAAGCATATGACGTCGGAGACCTCTAGGCAGCCTCACGTGAATGTAGAGTCGTCTGAAACGCGCTCTATCGATGAAGATAGCAATGACGAATTTTCCGTTCGATTTTCAGCGGCGCAGCTGGAAGCAAAAGTTGCACAGATCAAGCTCGAGGCGAAGTTAGTAGCAGACGCGGAGCTAATAGCGACGAAGAAGGAGCTTGTAAAATGGCGATATCAAGCGGCCGACCGCGAGCGCGAGCGGGATAAGGCATTGGCTCATTGCGAAGCACTCCAGAAGCGACTGGATGCTGTGTTGCTGGAGCACAAGCATACGCTTCTGGGCATGCGCAAGGATATGAGGCTGGAGGAGTTGCTGGCGACATTAGATATGGAGAAGGCCTCGCGGCATAAATTACAGGAAGCTTTCACGATACAGCAACAGGTTTTATCTGTAGTGCAAGAGCGAGGGGAGAGGCAGGACCTGCAAGTTGCTCAGTATCAAAAGACAGAGACCGTGTTGGCTCAGGCTGTTGCACACTTGCAGCATCGCTTTGCTAGTAAAGACCAGCTTCGTACAGCATCGGTGGAGCACGCTCAGCGTGAGTTGATAGAGCAACATGAACAGGAAATGACAGTGCTTCGGGAGGAGCTGGCAAAAGCGCAGGGTTCCGAAAAAGTGGCACACGACTTAGTGCAAGAGGTTAAAGAGGAACTCAAGACACTACGTGAGAGCGAACAGCACGCACTTGAATCTCGAGAAAGTGTAAAAACACTTGAGAATGAGCTGCAAGGTAAAATTACACAGCTGGGGACTGAGAAGGCGATTCTTCAAAGCAAGGCAATGCAAATCCAGAAGGTGGATGCTCAGCTTCGTGGCCAAATCCACGCTCAAAGCGACGAAATTGCGATATTGAGGGAAGAGAAAGAAGCATTGCAACGTAGCAACAAAGAGTTGGGAGAGATTGCTAGCGATTTGCTTCAGGTGGCCGAGCGACAACTCGCAGAGAATAAAACTGGAGACGTCGCTGACTGTACAACTGGTAGCACGCATGCAGAAGACAAGATATTTTTGCAAAAGCGCAAAAAGCGTTTACGTATGTCTCTTGGCTGAGATTTCCCTAAACTTACCAGATCAAAGAGAATGAAGACAAGTTCCTCATCTGCCGACTTTCGGGCTTTCGATTCTGTTGCAATCGTAAGCACGGTGCTTATCTTTTCCCTTTCTACAATTTCATCATACAAATTAGCGGGAGAAAAGAGATGAAGCTTGATGACAGAACTTACTTTTCGTTTCTTTTTTGATTTTTTCGTTGGCGTGATTTTTTTGCTTTTAGGCTCCTTAGGCTGACCCGTCGCATCATCATTGTCGCCTTTGTTCTCGTTTCCCTCGTTCTCTTGATCGTCATCATTTTCATCGTCATTGTTAGCGTTCATTGCCTCGACAGACACAGGCGTAAACGCTGGCACCACAGCATTGTCCTCTGCCTTTGTTAAATTTACTGGTGAAATCTTTAAAGACGTCTTTTTTTCGTTTGGCAATGAAGACTGTACTGGCTTCGACGGTGGCGAAGGCTCCTCGTCCGCTGGTTGGGAAAGTGATGACTTGTTATTGAGCGACGACAGTCTCGGAGCTGCTGCTGAATCCGTTGATTTCGTTGCACTTGCCACTTGATATGGAGGTGATGGATTTGGCGCTGATTTCGCAGACGACAGTGCCTTACTCACTGGTGCAGCGAGTGGCGTCGGCGGCTTGTCATCAAGTTCTAACAGGTCAACGCTTTTCTCTGGCTTTTTGAGAGGTTGCGGCTTGGCTGGCACGACATCTGCAGCGGCGACAACAGCCGACGGAGATTTGTAGCTTCCGTTGGCTTTATCTTTGTTTGCGGGGTCCAAGTCGATTGGTTTATCTCTACAAAGGATACAAGTCGCTGAATGCTAAATCAAGGAGACAACAGACTTATTTTTATACGTACGCTCGTTTGTTACCATTCCTTCCTTTGGGCAGCAGCACTTCGTTACTGCTGTCAAATTGGTCGTCCTCGCGGGACAAACAGCAGCCCATGACAACAGCGGTCTCTATGTGGGGGTAGAGCTCTCCTTTACAGCGGTCTCTATGTGGGGGTAGAGCTCTCCTTTACAGCGGCTGTCTAGACTTCGGTATCTTTTTTATAACCTGATTTGACCGGTACTTCACCGGTAGGCTGAAGGACGATCGCTAATCGTTCAATTGAAGTCTAAAACTTTTGATAGGTAAGGACAATGGCGCACTGTAAAGATGACAGCTGTAGGTAGATATGAGATGATAAAGTCAATTAGTTTCGTACTGACGATAGCTAGGACAAGCAAACACCGGTATCTACCGATATCGATATACTTATTGTAGGCGAAATGGATAAATTTTCTTGAGATTATGAATGTAGCTAATGTCGAAAAAAAATTCAATACCAAATAACGGGCATAGAATATCCGAATAATTTTGACTTCGTTTTAGTAGAATAAAAGGTGGATGTTTGAAAGAGACCGTTAGTCGTGTTTAGCTGGGACGAGTGCGGAAAGCTGCAGCTTAAATGCCAATGCTTTCAAAACATAACGTGAACTTTGTGGCCAATGTATAGTCACGTCGCGGCGTCCATATGGACAGTCTTGCTACTCTCATTGTTGTCGCTGCCCGTGCGTGTCTATGTAAATGTGAGCTCAAGTGGGCATTACGATGGTATCCATCAATCCTTTCGTCAAGCTGCCGACGCAGTTGTCGTTCTTCGTCCACTGAACGAAAAAGAATGGAGTCTTTATCCAAGCAGCACGAAGTTTCCATCTGTTCTTGAGATTAATCAGCCTAATGCAGTTTTCGTTGCGGTAAATTTTAAGCACCTAAGTCTTCTACCAGGTGACAAACTCATCGTGCGAAATTTGAACGGCACGATGTATGTAGAGACTTCGGCAAATTCCAGCTCAAAGATTGAAGCCTGTAACAAATCGCCGTCTTCACTGCTGCTGAGGACCCACCCCTTTCTAATAAAAGGAGAACGAGTCATTATTGAATATTTTCCGAGTATTGCGACGCTAACGCTTCCACTCGTGTCAAGTACTCGAGTTGTGGTAGACTCGTACGCTTACGTCACGTACAAGCCTTCATTTCTAGGAATCAAGACTGAAAGCACAATTGGTACCACAGATGAAGCCAAAGAAGCTGTGTGTTTTCGAAAGACTGAACCGAAAATGTATGCAAAGGCTCGAGCCGTCGCGAGGTTGATGATTCGCAATGACCAGAAAGAAATTTTTACAAACAGCTCTGAACAAGTGACGAGTTGGATGTTCTGCACGGGTTGGCTGATTGGACAAGGCAATTACTTACTTACCAATCACCACTGCATAAAAGACGCAGCCGTCGTGACAAAAGATATTCAGACCATTTTAAAGTTTCTATCCACTGTCTTGAATCGATCCTGGCCCCGTACTTTGTCTCTACCAGACAATAGTGGCCGCATTGTAGAAGCGATGGTTGGCTTCATGGCCGAAACGAAATCGTGTCAGGATGATGGTTATATGGGTGAAGCAGCTGGTGTGGTGGAAGCCACCAAAGTAGCGGTCGTGGTAGAAAACGCAGTGCTGGACTATGCTTTGCTACGGGTGTTGACGAACGATTCAGCGACCGACTTGGCAAAACGATATGGCTATTTGCGCCTTCGTGCTGCCGGTCCCGTGAATGGTGAAGCCATCTATATTCCCCAACATCCGCGTGGTGAGCCTAAGGAAATTGCAGCTATCAAAGACGGAAAACCCGCGGTGATTGAGGTATTGTCACCGAGCTTAACCAATATGACGGAATACTTGCGTCGTGTAGCCCGCATCACTCAACCGTTTGTCTGGTACAATGCTGATACGGAGCCTGGTTCATCCGGTTCACCCGTACTGAGTCGAAAAGACAACACGGTTGTGGCACTACATCGCGCCGGAAGTCCCGAGACGTTGCAGATTACCTCACCGGAGCCTTATAACATGGGTGTGCGCACAGATTTGATTGTGCGTGATCTTCAGCAACGTCAATTTCTGCCCAATAATTCATTGGCTTTGAGCTAAACCCTGCTTCCAGTAGCTGCGATAGTTTTAAGAGTAAAGCTAACTCGCAGCTTTTACGTCAGCTTTATCTCCACTTAACTGCATCATAAGGTAGGAAATGTTTTGGAAAATGATTTGATAAACAGCTTGTTAGCCCGTTTTCTCAGAATTTAAGACTGTATGCACGCACGTGCAGCACAATAGAGGGTTTCTGGATCCCGATAAGCACGTCCCTACCGGTAATTATACCGGTGGGCATTCTGTATATTCTGGTGCATACATCGAATCAATTATAGAATGTATTTAAATAATCTCTTAAGGCCGAGGATCGTTCACCGGGAGACATGAAAACTTTGTGCACGCCTCCTATGTGCAGAGGGCTGTGTGAACTTGTCATTCCTGTTAGTCCTTAAAGTCAGTCGCATGGCAACTGTCAATTTAAACCTCGCAAAGGTTTTGGGAAGGATAGTAGCAGCTTCTCTCATCTGTCGGACGAGCCTTTCGCACTTCCCACACGACTTGCTGGCTTATTTAGGCCTCAGGACGCGGCTGTATTTGCTACTCCTTGTTGACCGGCTAAGGTGCGTAATGGCGCGTTATAATGTTCGAGTTCTACGTACAGAGACTAGCTCAGGCACCTAATGTGGGTGTACCCGGCTGATGAAAAGCGGGACATTATCTTCTAAATGAAGAAGGTAGAGATGACAACAAAGGTAACCTTGATCATGGATGATTAGAAACGCGTGTCGTTTGTAAGAAGGCTAATCCACACGTAAAATAACTTTAACGGCGTGACTGTGTCGTGGAAGCACATAAAATTACCGGCGAACGCTAAGTTACGTCAGAGTTTGCACTTTCTTGCCTGCAAGAAAGAATGACGTGAAGGTTATGGAAACGCTTATGAGCGTAAACCGTTAACGGTCGCTATTGGTGGGGCGCCACTCGCTAAAGAAGTAAAGGTGGATGTGGTTAAGGATTACCTTAGTATACGACTTTCACCCTTTTAAGGAGGCGAGTCAAATCGCTCTTGAAGAAGAGTATAGCCTCTTACAATCTCGGTTCTCCGAAATGGCTTGCATGGACAGTCCTTGTAAATCAGCCAGAGTGGTTTCTGTAGACCCGCTGACTTGGGTCAAGTCACAATGGACTTTAGTGCTGCCGAGCAAAGCAACACCCTGCTTTTGCTGCGGTAGATTAGGAATAGTTTAGGGTAGGTACATTTGAAGTAAAGGAATAATATTCTTCAACACCCACCTACTCGTTCTACAATCCAATATAAAAAGCTGACAAAAAACAGTAAGCAAGACCGGTCGTACTCCTCCGATGCGAAGGTGATACCCTACCAACCTCCATACACCACCAAAGTTGGTAAATAGCGACATAACAGAGCTCGCATTTATCTACAGAAAGTGAACCCATCCTGATGGTTAATATTTAAACCTATTCGATAACCGATCATTAGCTTGTTAATAAACAAATTGCAAAATTATATTGTAGATACTTTATTAGAAGAGCGCACCGACACTCAGGCAATGACGGTGCGTCTTGCGAGTCTTGCACAGTTTCTAACTACTCCTTCTGTAAAGGACTGATGGACACCGAAGTGATTGAAAAAGAGTATGCTGACATCAAAGCTCGCTCTAAATCAAAGAGCAAAGTCATTTCAAGTCGGAATTATTGTATCGTGGGAAGTGTACGCCAATCCTATATAATAACAATATCGCAGACGACGACACATGCTTTAATTTCCAATCGCATGTTATTTTGCCTCGCTGTGGGCCAAAATCTTGTACTCTTTCTAAGCTAGTCAGTTGTCCCAGGATCTTCGTTTGCAAGTTGAAGATAAAAAGGGCGCGCTAATGTAGCCCCGCCACTACCCGCTTTTCGGTACGTATAAAGTAAGTTTGTTTCAGATCGTTATGTATGCGAACCAGCTCAATTAGCGCGCCAACCATCTGTTATCTTTTATATCATACAATGTTGAACAGAGAAAGTCAAGATGAAGATCATTGCTTCAGAGGTGATTGTGAAGGACTTCAGATGAAGAATATTGCTTCAGAGGTGATTGTAAAGGACTTCTACTAGGACGACTCATCGGCGACAATATTGAGCAAAATTAAAGTCCGGCTCCAACTTTCATCTGATCAATCGATATTGTTCAATGCAAAAATCTAACGGCGTGCAACGAGCGGACGCAATGCCAAGGTCAATAGGGGATATAAGAGTTTATTTGGCATTTGAGCTAGCGCACGAAGATAGCGCATGTCGACGAGTTTGACGCCTCTAACTTTTTGTGGCATCACCTCCCGCTATGTGCTCATCACAACTTGACCGCGTGGCATTCTTTTTTTAAAAAAATGGATAAATCGATTCGCGAACTTTTTTTCATGTACTTGTGTCGATGATTTGTCGACCTAAGCCACAGATGCAATTCTGTCGGACTTCCTGTTATTGGCTGAAAGTTTACCTTTATAAATCAGCACGTACTCCATCTTTGTTCATTTAGCAATCCAGCACTAATATATTTGGTGTGCAGGAGACGCAGTTCCTGAGATTGGCGGACCGACAACTTTTGCCCATAACTTTTAATAGTGTCTAAAAAACGTCTTTTGCACTGATACCATTTTCAAAGGTGCTGTGCACAAAGGGTTTGTCAAAGGTACTCGGTGCAACGTCGCAGAGCGGGCACAGCACATGAGATTTTGTTCATTTCGGTAGGTTTTCAAGCTTGGACGAAACACATCTAAGAGCGTTAAGCTGGGATTGTTGACTTTCGTTAGCAGAATGTCGCCATGTTTTATTGATATATAATAGAGCCCGTCCATCAAATTGAATGCGCTAAGATTAGATATGCCAGCCATACAACCAAGTACCAAGTTTCCCAGAAATATTATATTTCAAACTGAGTTGATGGCCTCGTATAGCATGCTTAAAGGGCGAGAAACACGCCATCCACATGTTGCTTTTGCAATGCACTAGGTTAGTCACATATTTGGAGAACGCTCTCGCAAAAAAATTTCCCACCTTGAGACGATTGTTGCAGGGCGCATTCATTGATCTGACTTGTTCTCTTGCACGTCGTTGATTAATCTCATCATCAGCATCTTATTAGTGAGAAAGTTTGCCGCAGTCTTGTCAGGTAAGATACCTATGAACGCGTAGACAATGTCGTACACTGACTCTCAGATTCGTGTATATTTCCGAAGATTAAGCCAAAATTCGCTCTACATTCGCATAATTGGGCTCGGTGCTTTTGGTGGCGGCCATATTGTTTTGTTGGGGACTGCAACAATGACCTCAATAATCAAGTGCACTTGCTCTGCATCGCAAGTCTTTAAAAAGTCACTTATAGTCAAGTCCTGAAGACGAGTTTTCGCTAGAGTATCGCACGGTAGACGATCGTTAAGTGTACTAGCGCTATGTGCACCTTCTTTGTACTGATAAAGTAATCCATTTTTATTGACTTATTGCACGCGGACGAGCCGAGGCGTTTCGCTATAAGGCTCTGCTTTTGCCGCTTTTTTCTCTAGTGCAAGTTCGCATCAAAAACTTGCCGTCACTGGACAAGAACTCGCTCGATATATACAAAAAAAATGTTAACCGTTGCGGTAGTGTGCGGGTCTTGCTCCAGCACCAACCCCCGTCTTGATCTCCGCACTGTGTAGACGGCTCTGTGCGACCACGTTCACTTGATAAAGAAGCTTTGATTGATCTATATATTGCCCGTTAAGAGCTTCTATTTCACCGTTTTACAACAAAAGTTTCGGAATCTCTATGTTTTGTAATGCGGGAGCGCCTGAATCTTCAAGTCATATCTGGAAGCCTTTGTTCGACTGTCTTCACCTAACTATCTCCTCCTTCAATTGCCCAATAATCTTAACGTGGGAGCCCCTGTATGACTGTCGCCTCGTGCGAAAAAGGTCGACTGCTCTCTTTGCGCAATGCCTTCATGACCACCGCAAAGTGAAGTCATCCTCTTAATTGACCCAATATGTTGCTTTCACGCAATCTAATCAATACGACGCTTGAAGAAGCTCAAAAGCCGATGACAGATAAAATACTACAACAGCCCTCAAAATCCTTTCCTGGAATGCGTGTCGATCTCGATGACTAAAAAGTCATCATTGATGCGAAAGCCTTCGGACTTGCAAGGAATTAATAGCTCTTGTCGCGCATCGCGATGTGGCTTACCGTCAGCAGACAGATGCTGACTTCCCTAAAGGTCTTACGAGCCGAGATTTCGATATCATAACCAATACGACGCGCAGAATATTCTTTTTGTTGGTAACTTTTGAGCTCAGTCGCATGAAGTAGCAGCTGAGAGAGTCTATCACGAAAGAAGTACACAGTGAAGTAGTTCAAACGCTGGATGACGGAGAAACTAACAATCTGGACCAGTGACAGAACTGCAATGAATAAAGCTAGAAAATTGCTTAACACAGTCGCACTTGTGTGGCGATAAAAGCTTAAATTGCGGGTAATAGTTCTTTTTTTAGTCCATTTAGACCACGCATCTTTAGAGTTAGCAATCTATACGACCCAAATGTCCCAAAGAATGGCAATATCGCCAACATTTTCGCAAACTTTTGCGCCAAATGCAATTCTGTTAATTTCAGTGTGTAGCCTAAGAGCTTTGTCCTATAAAAATTTAGGAACTAAGTCTCACCAGCAGTATTACAAGCTTTATACTTCCAAATTCTTCAGGCCTTTTAATTAGAAATTAATATGAAGCTTTTCTCATTTCTTGTCACTTTAAAGAAGGCTAAAGTCGAGCGATTTATCCCTGAACAGTGATCACAGTTTCATTGCCAACGCGTGGTGCAGCGGTCTGTTTCACGATAAATTATATTAGCAATATCAGCCAAGAAGACCTGGAATACGATATACCTCTATAGGCAAACATCGATGCAGTTATATGGGCTGAGAAAACGCTTTGATTGGTTTATTTCAGCGTGATAGTAGTCTCAAAATGTACAAGTCGTTATCTGAATTGTAGGACCTACCAGAGGGTCAAAAACAGATTAGTATTTCGACTCCTCTACAAAGCCTACCAGTATCGACTAAATGTCGAAAGTCCATGCGACTTTACTGTGTTTTTGCCATACCGGAGGGTTATGGCAACACGGGCCTTCTAGTGAAAATCAAGCGCCATCCAAGCAAGGTGCATAGCGAGAAAAGGATGGTAGATGGTAGTTAGCCAAAGTTGGATGACTTGTGTAAAGAGAGCACTAGAGAGTCAATTTCTGCTTGACTGGCTAATGGACGGCTCTAGATTGTAACAGACCCAAACGCTACATTTAAGGATCTTAACAGCTCGGGGTCATTTCTTGTTTTGACATGGGCAAGTTTGACTTAAACCTGGGTATCTCACTGCTAGAAAAGCCCAAGACCTGGACCGATTCGCGGCGTAAGGCCATAGGAGCCAGTTGCCTAATTCTGCACAGCACATTTTTGATATATTGCGATCCCATCTTTGTTGAGAGTAATGCTCGTTTACACAAAAACCTAGGCAGATACACGCCAAAGAAAAAATGGAACGTACTAATGGTTTTAGGCGTTAGACGTTTTCAAAGCTCCCTTAGCGGATAATCGACTTTAGAAGATCCGTGGTTTTAACATAGTTAACAGGTGGGTAAAATGGCTCTGTCAACTGCGGTAAATAACGCTCTGCAAGTGCGTGACATATCAGCAAGACACAGTAAAGCTATTACAATTACAGGTGGGAAAAGTAGTACCACTATCTACAAGTAGCATAGATTTGACACATAAAACAAGAGGTGAGTAACGAAGGGTTTTGATGGCTTTACGGCTTATTACAAATAGCTGGTATTATAATATATCTGTCGCACTTGTGCGCTTAATGAACGCGAGTCAAGACTACACGACAACATCCAAAACACCCATTTCCTTGCTTTCTCTATCGTTGTTAATCAATACACATGGTCCCATAGGGAATTGTCTTTGTTCTCAAGATACGGGAATGCGCTTCTCGGCACTATCTTACCCTCATCGCTTTAAAATCGACATAAATCCGTGCACTTCGCAAAGAATACGTCGTGGCGTATCCATACGACAGAGCTTTAATGCAATTGGCCAGAGCCTGCGCATCAGATAGATGCGGTCGCTATGTCTAGTACCGATCACAGGGGTAGTCGCTGTAGACTTTTCGGACCCGGTCGTCAATTAAATTTTAATATAGAGGCGAAGGTTTTGAAACCGTACAGCTGAGTGACGCACGCAAGCACTCATATTTGATTTAAGGACGCAAAATTCGACTAGCTTTCTTAGTCCGCTTGCGCAAGAAATCCTTGGGTCAGGAGAGTTGAGCAGTCATATCTACTAAATTAGAGGTACGGAGTCCGTGTTGGCTGTATCTTCAGCTTGCTCAAGGCACAATTTAATGCCTTAACTGCGAGTAATGAGCCAATACTTAGTGGTAAGCAAATTCTCCTCATGGACAGGGTAGCTTCCTCAATTACCTAGACGTTGGCGTCGGTGTATTGAATTTCATTTTGCTTATGTGTAGTGCTAATCACGTACTTAGTATTAGTCGTGGTTGTTAGCTTGATGGGTAATTTGGAATAAAAGCTTCTCACAGATAGTTTTTTTTTGCCAACTATTCACACAAGCCACCTCCGTCGGCCCCATTAAAACCACTACGCGCACACCCGCTTTCTCATTTTGCTGATCTATTTCCTACGAAAAAAGCTGCAGCATTCTGGCCAAATTCGTATCCACCTCCAATCTGCACTACCTCGTCATGAAACACATTTTTCTTTAAATGCTGGTGAAGCTATAACAAAATATTGTATTAAAAGTGACGTAACCGCCGCAAGCAAATTTTACAGGAAACCGTGGCTTATGGTATGCATGTTGCTGGTCCAACCTGTCGTACTTCAAAAGCAGATTGCATCTGCAAAGACATTCTGATAAACTTGAGACTGACTGGTTCTTCTAAAATTGGTCATGTGCGCACATTTGCATGATCGAATACTGATCACGACTTCATTGTATCGCTAATCACGTTTTGATCAAATTGCAGCAACACGCAGCTGTAGCATATCACAAACGACGCTAACCGGCTTCATCTCGTTCAATATTTAAGAGCTGCTCCCTGCTGAAGACATTTCTTGGTACAGATAAAATGATCTTGGTGATGTCTCCCTTAGGACCGACTCGAAGACAATAGATTGACCAAGTCATTGCGAGACCCACATAGCCGGCACTACACCGGTGCAGAATGCTAACTAGACCAAGCTCATCTCTAATATGCATCTAGGAAGGTGCCAAAGGCCAAGCCGAAACGGCTTTCACTTTTTTCGAGTTCTGTTCGAAGCATTTGTCGGATATAAAGCAGCGGAGGATTTAAAATTCCTTGCCTACGAAACCACATATCTCAACATTGGCGTAACGTTTATTAGCTTTTGCATTAAATAAGGTATTGGATAGCCTAATAAGGCCTCAGGAGTTGACGTATCTTCTTCAGGTCGGTTATGGACAAACATTTTGTCAAAGTATGCCCTACAATGGCAAAATAAGGCGAGCCGGCTTCCCATATTTTTCGGACGCGCAGCTCGCGCCACTCGAAAGACTTTACAGATGTATGGACGTGATAAAGCTGCTGCATTTGCTATTGTCATCCGGCCGGACCGGGTCTTGGCGTCCAATATGCACGATAAAGCCTTAAACTTCAAGAATCACGTATTACCGGCTTCAAGAGCCCTCGTGGTAGCGTCAACTGTGAAAGCCAAGCAGGTCAAACCTATTTGTAAAAATATAAATCATACTCTTTACTTAGACTAGAAAAAAACATGGCTTTGTGCCGATGAAATGGTTTTACAGAGGCTCTTTCATCAGAGAGTTTTGGCCTCAATATTTAATTCAAAAAGCGATAATCTTTTCGCAAAGTTTGAGCATCGCTCGGCTTGAACTTTCTTGCTAGTAAGTATTGGAGACGCGAGCTTCATTAACATGAGCTAAAAAAGCCGACAAGCTTTATTACTCAAAAATTACTCCCTCAACAAGTCGAGGTGACTGTGTTCATTAACGAAATCAAGTTTAAGACTGCCTACCTCTCAACACTTTGAAGTGAATGCAGCTAAAATAATAGAAGCCATGTAAGTCGTTATATAAAAAGGGACGAACACAACGGGCTCGTCTCACCAGGTCTCTTGGTGTACGAGATCTTTAGTATGGGTCCGCCAATGAGTTCAGTCTTAATCGACTTGCCGATCGAAACAATATCGCGTAATTGTCCGTCCGCGATTTTCGTAAAAAAGTATGATGAGTAGGTTTTTAGCCCGTTCAAGTGCTTCAAAGGACCGCTGGTAGAAGTCGCGCCATTAAATTAAGAGCATAGGATCTAAGAGCTTATTTTTAGATTGCCAGCGACTGTTGCGACGAAAAATCGCAAGTGTAAGCCATTGTTTGCGATCATTGAATTAAGCTGACGGATTCCTGATGCAACCAAGTCAGTTTTTTCTCGACTAGCGAATGAGACGACTCAAGTCTTAACTAAAGTAAAAAGATACCTGGCTTTGAAAGCTGAAACGATTTACAGTACAAATTAACTTTTATCGTTAATGTTTAATTGTGACTTGATGACGGAAATGTCATTGCTATCGATCACGACAAGTGACTTAATTGACGGTGCAAAGTCATCGTAGCGACCATCTCAGTCCCACGATCCGGACTTGTATGAGCCATAGTCCCGCTATTACTATGCATAAGCCTTGTCTGAAAGAAAATTCGAATAGCTAAATGCCCAAGTAATAAGCAAGATATCAGTGTTTATCGTAAGGACGTCGTGACGAAGTGACGTACGTCTACCCTGTACCGAATTTCAAACGCACAAAATAAAACTTCAGTATGCTAGTAGCGTAATCCACAGGTGGGCAGCGTAGCGCCACCAACTGCGGGTAACAAAGCTTTCCAAGAAGGTAGCATAGGTCAATCGTGTTTGGTTTTTGATGAATATCATCAAGAGCGGTTAATGTAGCTCTACAAAAAGAGAACTAGATGTATTTATGAATTGGTCTCTGGGGGTCACAAGCCACCTCGTTCTTGACATGGAAACTATATCCACAGGGATATCTTTAGGCACAAATGGTCGTTTTATCACAACAAAAGCTATCTAGCTAAAGACTCTGTTGAAGATTTCAGAGTGGGCGAACCTCGGAGATCTCAAAGTGACTGACTTATGAGCCAGGAAAAAATAGTTCGTTCCACAGAAAATATTCTAAAGGGTAGCCAATTTCGACACCGTGTATCGTGTCCGGACTCAGAGGTTTTGAAGTTTCGCAAAGACCCAGCACATCCTTAATTATAAGATTGCTCGGATGTGAAATTCAGTGGACCACCATTGAATTTGAACATGATTGCTTGACATTAACGACTATGTCATCTTCACAAAATGAATAAAAAAGATTCGTTTTTGTTTTTTGCCGCGAGATTATCTGAGCTCATTTTTGCATTCACGCCAATACATTACATAGTATGGTGCGGGGTGTTTAATGGAAACTAAAGGCAGAACAGCTTCGCAGTAACCGCCACAAAATGCGTAATATAGAAAAGAGGTGCTTCAACAACATATGAGGTTTTTGAATTTAATAGATACCTACTACCTGATCTACCTGATACTACTGAGGGGTCGGAGTTTGCGGCGGTTAGAACACCCAGTATCATGCTATGTGAAGAGTTGCCGATATCATGATGGTATAAAGCGTCCCGATATCGCTAAGCCATCCATCATCACCGCCACTATTTCTCCGCATCTCCTCCATTTCCTCGTAGCCATTTCTCTGCCCGACGCTAGCGTAGAACACTTTAGTAGTCATAAAAAGAATTTGCTGCTAACCGCTCCGCATCTAGTACCAATACATGGCATGGAAAGTGGCAACTTTTATATATGTTTAACAGCCGTCTGTTATTGAGAACCAATGTAGTCTCGCACTCGATCAAGCCGACAAACTTTTGTTCAAATTTTAAGATCGTCGCTCTAAAAACCTATTACATTGCAACCCTCATGCCATTTCGCGCATACGCCTTACAAGTAAGATATGATACGGACGAACCCACAATCATGACATGGGCTAGCTATCCTCGGCAGCGCCAAAAGACATCAGTCAAAACGTGCAACCCGCAATAAAAAAGATCCGTCGGACGATACCCTGCGTAAGGTGGATCCCTATGCGACGAGGCGTTGTGACGCATAATCTAAATTGATCATGATTGGATAAGATCCTAGCGCGCAAACTTTGACCTATGTCTTGTCGCAAGTAAAAGACAAAATAGTTTTTTTGGTAATCAAAGACTTAAAAGATTTTTGCGTGATCACTCAATCTTTACTCTTGGCGTCTAATTGTAGCATTGCGGTACCGAGGACATAATCTAACGCGTCATACACGACATTAAATGGTCTTTTTGGTTTTGGTAGAAGTAGACTTCGTGTCTGCAAGAGGCTTTTTTGACTTCATCAAGCACCTCTTTGTGCCAGGATTTTTAAATGGGCACGTATCGTTTTAACAAAACCGAGCAGTGGTTTCAAAACTCCTGCGTAATTCTCATTATACTTATGTAAGTTATTGACAAGGTCAAGCCACTTCTTAAAGTGTTTTTGATGAAAAAACCCGACAATTCACAATACTTTTGATCCTGCCTCGTCTACCCGAAAGCCTGTCTTTTCAATATAGTATCCCGAAAGGTTTAATCAGCGCAGGAGATGCACCAATCTGCTTTAACGTTAAGCTTCTTTGTGCGCATGTAGTGGTGAAATGGTTGAATTTAATAACGGTAATATAAAAGGAATGGCTATACTCCAGTGCTGTTTAAATGTACACATTGTAGATTTTCCATCAGTCTTCCGTACTTTGCGCGACTAATGACAAATCATCAACAGCACAAATCATCGTAACAGAAATTGATGTCTGCACCAGAATGATGCCCGCATATCGAATTTTAAAGCTTGTACGACGCGCAACTTGTCATTTGGGTTTATGTTGCTCGATATGAGGGGACGTAATTTTCCGAACCATTTCATCTACGTACTGCACACAAAAAATGCGTCAGAGACGCCACACTTTGTCTCTAACAAAAGGGGCTACCTAGTCGCGCAAATCTTAGTGTCTGTAATTAAGTCGTTTTTTATGACCACACCTTTATCGAGTAATGAAACCAAATACGAATTTTATGAGACAACATCCTGGTATTTCTTAACCAATGGACAGTACAGACCATGTATAATCCGTTAAAATTAGAGGTCAACTTCTAGCACTAAGTGCCCTCTTGATGTCGCCTGGGAACGCTCCAAACAGCGGTCATGAGAAGTAATTTTCTTCTTCAGGTTGTACGACCACCTGCCGTCGCCGTAAGACTTTTTTTGGATTCTATCATACTATTTTGGAATTAATGTTTCGAGTTTTTCTATACGGATATATAGCATAGGACTATCATTAAGTACCGAAATGTCTACATTAGATTCTCTCTAATAAAAACTTGTCCTTTATTTATTAGTGCCATGCGTCGTCGTCTTTTCCATGGGAATATCAACAGTCCCGAAGCAACGACGATCGCGTCTTGATGAAGCAACGCGTAGGTTGACGAGCTGAGCCTTAACTTAGCAAAATGTGCACCGCTCCGCGGGCAACATAAGGGTAGTCTCAGAGGTCTTGTCCATGCACGCAGTCAGGGTCCCGCATTTCATTTGCTGTCCTATCACCAACCACATCTTGCAGGGTAGCTTTTTACGACGAATGTGTCCCATGGATAACAAGCCATACCAGACATATTGGCAGGGCCTCGCACTTAATGACTTGGCTTAGGGACAGCTAGCATGCAGCGAAAGCCGTTCCGTAAATCATTTTTGGACGTTGATGTGCCAGATTTGCTTTAACTGCCTTTACACACACTGGCTTTTTCACCTATGGCCACAATCACTTCTCAATGGCTTAGATGTTAGTTCATGCACAGTGATAAAACTATACCTTCCATAGAAGGAAAAACAGTTCAAGAAGTAGTGCATATTGGTCAATTACTCGTGCATAAGTGGATGACCACTCTATCAAGGTCCATTAAGACAGATCTATTAGGAGACCGTATTAAAATAGCTCTTTGCTGAATGCTTATATATATATTGGTGCGGAGAAAGGTTGCTTCGTCACAAATATTACACCGAATATTTCTACAAATTTCTCAGCTCTCAAGAGAGGAGACAGTACTTCATGTTACTTACCCAAAAGGCGAGTCATAGTGAGAGAGCCAAAATTAGACACGTTTGCAAAAGACGATTGCAATCTCAGATAAAGGAAAAGTCGGTTACGGCTGGAGGCACAAAAAGCCTAGGTCTTTTCCTACGTGTCGAACGCTGTGAGGTCTTCAACCTGGACGCGAGACATGACCACACCCTGATTATAGTGCTACTGGAGCACCAAGAAATTCAAATATCTTGGAGGTATAGACCTTCATGGGCCCCCGCTCTGCTCACAGTAGAGACTTGATGAGTCATGAACCCGTATCTGCTACGAAGGAAAGCGCATTTGGTGCAGACACAAGACCGACTGTATTGCATTGGAATGTCAGAGATGGGCATTAATACTTTGCGAACAAGAATGAGTGGCACCGAAGCCACTGATACTCATCAGATATACTGTAAGCGAAATGATTACATTGATAAAGGCCAAGGTAGAATCTACGGGCGCGCGTGAAGTAGCACAAAAACACGTGGGCATTGCTCCTAAAATTTATCAACTTCATGTCGTAAACGGCGTGATTGGCATTCAGCTTTGGAGGCTCTTCCAGTGCACAGTAAGCGGCACGCTATCCACTAATAATGCTCGTTTTAAATAGCATTTACCTCAAAGGGTGTAAGGCGTGGCTTATTGTAGCCGAAGTCATTGTGAACAACATTCTGAACATTCACTTAGGCTTTGGTACATTTGTCGTGGACGCAAGATAGCTGACATGAGGTCGAGGAATATAAAGCACACTTCTTCTGATGCATGTAGGCCTGCAATGTTTGGCTGAGCAAGGCACCGATGAGCACAGCGTTTTGTCGGAGATCAGTGTAGACATTGGCACGTCAATGCTAGATCTTGCCGACATCGTTCCCACAATTAACGTCGTATTCAAACTGTTGATATTTCAAAGACGAACATGGCAACACATAGTATTTATTTTGCAGTGCAGGGAGTCTCGCATGGGTGAAGAGGTATTTTGTTAAATTCTAAAGGCAGAGACATTAGTGCTCGAACAATATCAATAAAGGAAAAACAATTACAGTCGAAGACACTATTAGCCTGAAACAATTCTTGCCATAAATTTTCTGCTCGATTTCGACGAGATGTTCATGTCAAAGGCCTGTAAGGTCAACGCCATAAAATTGTTAGACTCAAATTGCTTTAAGAAGGGAGTCTTTGCGGGCAATAAGTACAAGGACTAATGCAAAGGTTTTAAAAGGGTCATTGGTTTGTAAATTTTGTTAAAGGTTACGAGAGTGTGGTCTCTCCAGGCACTTTTTCGGCTTTGTCACCTGGTCGAGGTGTACGCCATAAATTGATATAGTTTAGGAACCAAATACTGCGTTACACAGCAGTGGCCCATACCAAAGGAATAGTAAAACGTCATTGATGTATTTTCTGTATGAATTTGCGCCGACATGCTGTGTCTAAGCGCCAAATTGCATGTGACGCTTCGTGCACATCTAAAGTAAGCTAAATGGGGCCATCATCCCGGCACTGATTCAGAGGATGTGCTGTACAACAAGATGGCGGGATGTACATTGTGCAGAGCATTAGACTTAGTCATTGGGTGTAATTGACTTTCCATGTCAGAGAGTGACATCATTGACCGCGGTCAGCACTTAAAGCTAAGTGGTTTGGCTTTAAGGGCGCCTGCGACTTTTGATATTCAAGTAATGCAATATTTTAGATCCCACACGGCGTACATAACTTAAAGCCATACGCATGCATTGCATGGAAGAACAGGCGTAAAATTACCTGCAAGCGTTGGTCAGAGCTTTTTGCCAATGCATCTTTGGCGCGGAAAAAAACTGCTTTATAAAAAAGAATGCTCCTGGGCAGGCCCCGCTAAGGCCAAGGATATTATAGACCGACTGATTGTGTTGAATTTTATAAATTGACGAAGTGGTATGGTCTTGCCAATTAGTTAAATTAGTACAATGCAAATTACATACATGCAGCGAGGCTATTGTCTGATCTTCTTCAAGAGGTACGAAATGGGTCTGGGGCACCCACACCATGAGAAATTAGAAATCTGCTCCAAATGCTGACCATGCTCTTGCTTTTCACTTGTTAGGCGTCGCCTTGAGCAATCGCGAGCATGCGTCAAGAGGTAAGGTCGAGTGACGGTGTTTAATATCTCAGTTGCCTAATGCAACCAGTTAGTGATAACCCTTCCTTGACAAAGATTTGCTTCGATGAATAATGAAACACGACTTGAAGACGCAAGGGTGCAATGCTCGCGAAAGTAGAATATTGGTAAAGATTTAACTCATGGTTTCTTATAAGTCCCCGCTAGGCACCCTGGAAGTCAGGCTCACGATCACAGCTCAACCCTGGGAACTCAACCGTTAAGCAAGTTTACCTGAGTGATTACCGTCCTAAAATATACAGAAAGGTATCAATTATCTCGGTGAATGAATTCTCACCATTCTACTCCTTTGATGTGGGCAATAGGCTGCAGCCTAAACTTTATACAATATTATACGTCTGTTTAAGCTATGCCTCTTTATGTGTACAAGCAATAATTTTGCTGTTTGGTATATAAGCTCAAGACCCTTGGCATCAGGAAGACTGCAAATACAGCAGCTTCATTTAGAAAATTAGACCAGTAACTCTTTCAAGCAACACGAATACCCGGTTGACAGATGCGGAAAGGTGGTTCTTTTGATACCAGATATCGTGTGGTGAAATAATAGCCGATCCACTCGCGTAGGAGTAGGATTGACTTCGACGTGCCATTAGATTTAGGGGTTCACACAACACCATGCTTCCATCCCTTTATTTGTTGTGTGTGGTTAATTACACCGAGGAGACCATACGAATGAACAGCTGAGAGCGACCTTTCAACCGTAGATCTTCGCGTCCTAGCGCTTTCTGTTCTACAAGAAACTCGGGTGCAAACTCAATGAACATATTTACATACTGTGGATGTTGAGGTTCTCCAATACTAAGGCACCATACCCAAAGCAAGTCAAGCTAGATGTGCTCATAAGCAGCCTAAGGGAAGACTTGCCTTGCACTCTTTCTTTAAGCGCGCACGCATACAATGTGACAGGCAATAGGAATCGTTTACAAGAGTAGTACAGTCACAGATAAACTCCATCCATTAGGATGCCGTTAATAGGCACTTCCTTCTATATAACCAACAAGGGCCCGCCAACCCCCGTTTAGATATAATGGAGGGCTTTGCGTACGAGCAAAGCAACTCCCCCAGCTCTGGCTACGGTAAGCATGGGTACACGATTCGTGCCTGTCGTAAAGAAAGCCGGTGGAGTGAATTTTTTTAAAGCCCAAGTACTTTTGTGAAGCTGGCAGGCTCTGAGTCCTCATAGACAGAATATAGCGGGGGCGAGGCGTCTGCTTGAAAAGACTCAGGTCCCCATGATGAAAACATGGTTTTGTGCACACTATGTGGAAACACCACGGCTCTTTTTTCCTAAGAGCTTGACAAATACTTGACGTGGTTTTTAGTGGACGACTGCTGCTTGTACGTGTAAGGATAAAATACAATTTTGGAGCTTGGTTCGCTGGAAATTGTCGCACTTATGTAGCAGAAAAAGATCATTTAAGAAAAGGCTGACTGATGCTCGTAAAAAAAGCAAAAACAAGCAAAGCGTTATGGTTACACTGGCGAATAAATCAATATGGAACATGTGTGGGATCTTATGGAAATCGGCTGTGAGATTTGAAAATTTCAACTGCACAAAGTCATTTCTTCTTTCTAGTTTGGAGAAGTAGGAACTCGTCCGCAGCATGCCGCGGTTAGCGAGGCAAGATCAGCTGCCAACCGCTCAATTTTTCGCAACAGATCTCTGGTGAGTCACGTTTATACCCCCGTTGTGCGTAACGATCCTTTGAAACGGATGAACCTAAACATATAATCAAGTCTTAATATCTCTCCGAAAGATGATGAGACCATGTCTTTAAAACATTCTTTGACGAGCTTTCACATTCAGCAAGCAGCGACAGCCAAAGATGCAAATATGGCGTTCTGATTGTAACAGCGTAGAGTGCCTGCGCCGTGTAAGCACTTGCTGTATGTCCCGAGACCGCGGTCCCCCTAAGGTCAGGGCGGTATGGTCGAGGTGTTAACAGTGCACGGCTCGTAATCTACTGGGAAGTGCCTTCGATGAAAAAAACGCGCTGCATGCCGTGAATGGCATTGTTGGCTGCACCGACGAGTTCCGAAAGAAGATAATGAGGATGCGACACGAAAAAAATCTTTGGATATCACGAATGGTCCCATTGTTGACAACGGAATCTTCACTGCAAAAACCATTAGCAGTTCCATTGGCACTTAATCACGGCTTGAGCGCTTCAAATGAAGGCACTGCCGAAGGTGTAGGAGATACTGGACATCAAAGAGGTCAAAGCTACAGGGCTCTTGGCTAAATTGTAGAAAAGACGTTCGTGAGAAGTGCTGTCTTTATACGCCTCTTAAGCTATGGAAATATTCCCCGCTTTGGATGAAGATACTTAAAGCAGCCTTGTCGGCAGCGTGCACTTAGCCGCAGGTCAGGGATACTAAAAGATCGTAAGGATTCGCTTTACACTTTGATAATTAAACACTCAAAGGTGGTGTTCATAGACCTATCATTTAATTACTCACCCAATTGAGAAATCAAGCACACTATTCATTTCTCGCTAGGCACAAAGTATGGTGTCACAACGCAATTTTCAACTACCACTGGAGCGGCGTAAAACCATTAGTCCAAATCTCCGCGCTCATTATTGAACTTTCTTCTTTAATACTAACGAAAAGTGGGACCAGTTCGTGCGTATAACGAGAGAAAAGGTACATTGATACTTAAATAAATGCTCATTTTAAGAAAAACTTATTGCTTAACAGCGTTCCCGGGTGCACGCTATAATCTTAGTGAAGATTTCACTTAATCTTTATGAGACCCCCTCCAACGGCGGTTAGTACAACTATTAGCATCGTGAAATAGCGATCAGAACAACTTACGGTATGCTATGGGAGTGGTTAATGATCAATTGACATTGCACAATACTCGGGGCAAGTTTTTGAGGTCACGAAATCCAAAAAAAGCTCGATGGAAATGAAAATATGTTTTTGCGACGGAGAAAATTATAGCCTTCGACTGCTTACAGAACAGTCATAGATTTGAACAAACCCCGGCAAAGTAGAATCCGTCTCGACTTGACCACAAACCCTTTTTTTATAATAAAGCAATTAGACCTAGCCAATTAGACAGTGCTGGCGATGCAGATGTCGCAAAACCTTTGTCAGATATAGGAGTGATACTGAGAAACCAGCACTTGGATGCAATGAAAAGCATCATCGGTTGCGAGTTATTGCATATTGCTGCGGTTGAAGAGAATATAGTCATATTTTTCTTTGTCTGGGCTGCCGCGTGGTCATGGCAAAGTTTTGCCGGTCAAGATATACTTACTTGTATATATAAATTGCAAAGAACGAAAATCATTTTTTTACAATTTTGGATCCATTCTTAGTGATGCATGGTCCGAACAGATCATAGATTCAGAAATTGCACTGGTAAATATGATGCGCTTGCCGACGCGCTCTCAATTCGAAGATGGCACATCAAAAGCTTTTTCGACGAAAAGATTCGTCAGACATGCAAGTAGGATGTATATTCAAGGCTATTACTGTGATCTCTATCGGAAGCAAAGTTGCCGAGGTCGAGTAAAAAATTCCTCGGCAGCGAACATAGTTGTATTGCAATGAGTAGGCGACGGTGCGCCTTACTAGAAAATTATTTCGAAAAGATTTAGCCTTACTTGTTGTTTGAAGCGATGAAGGCCTGAAAAATTAAATATTTATAGGGAAATATGATGCTACAAGAATTGGTCATAGGAACTTTTGTTTGCTCTTTACAAAACATTAGTAATTTCACAAGCTTGACTAGTGGTCGTTTTATGTGAGTACCTGTTGAATCCGCCAAAAAGTCAAACACGCGGCTCGATCGTCAGATTTATCACGTAGCCTGCTAGTAGCGACAGCCTGTTAGAAGTCCATAAGCCTCGACTTTGTCTTTGTTTGTCAAGCTAAATGGCTACACGGACATATCAATGTTCATGTGACGCTTGAGCAAGATGGAGCATCTAGCACCTAGGGTATTGGGAATAAAACAGCAAGGCTGTTTAATTGTATGGGATTAAATCTCATGGCCTCCAGGAACAATGGTTTCGATGGACACCCGCAATTTGGCGGTCTGTCATTTCAGTCGCTGTTACAGCTTTTGAAAGCAAGCTCACTGGTGTCAGTAGTAAAACGGCCACAGACAGATAGCCAAACGGAAAGGCCAAATGTATAGCATTGCGCAGTAAGTACGCAGAGGTTTCACATTTGTGGGCCGATACGATATCTATGGTTGTATTTACGCTCAACACGGGCTCAGCACCCTTCCGTAAGCAAGCTGACCTATTGCTTGGCTAGTCCTTTGAGCCATAGTTTATTCTAACTGTAAAGTGGGAAAAGGCTTGAGAATATTTCACTATTTCTCCTCCAAAAAAGGTCGAAAGTTGGCTGAAGATAGATTTATTGTACCTACCTAAGATCAGTAACAGCTTTATTCGAATAAACACGGAAGGAGAATTAAATTTGATTATTGAATGCTATAAAGTATTGCTACATATTAAAAAAAATCGCTGGGAATAGAAATTCTTAGTTCCTCAAAAAAAGCTGATTCATTACTCTTCGCGGCTCTAGAGAGGCATGAGTCGGCGTTCACTATCGACCTTACCAAGACAGTGTCGACGCTTCCAGGGGCTCTTGAAGATAATTCGACCAAGAGTAACCCTGTATAATTTTCTCGTACTCTACTATATTAAGTAATCAAGTCGGGTGTCTGATAGTAATCATTTCTGTCACTTTGTTAGCCTATAGAGCTGTAAGATTGCGTACCCACAAGTATGTGCATTTTTGGCGACTGGCCGAGCTTGGAGCTTGCTGCAAACGAAAGCGACTTTTTAGTGAGGTCGCTTGATCTTCCACTGAGACGCACGGCGACTATGAAGCAAAAGTAACAATCCATTTCTTCTCAAAGACATATAGGGTCCAGCCCCGCCTCGAAGAAGCCGCGCGGCCTGACCGTCAGGACCGATCCCGGTAACAATATCGAGTGATAGACATGGTCGCTAAGATCTGTTGCTCCCTTGATAGAGGCGCAAGGCCAACGCGGGATCGGCCTTCTCCGAGGCCACTCAATCGCCAAGGCAAAGTTGTGGTGTAGCGAAAGCGCTTTCATGGAAGTCAAAAGCTCGTTTGAAAAGGCACAATTATTTCACTCTACGAAGTGAACAGAGCCATTGAAATTGCTCCTGTGCGGCTATTATGATATGAAATTCGGTCGTAGCTCCATACATGCACGCAAAACTTTCTACGAGCGCCAGGCTTGACATTACAACGATGCCAACTTATCTATGAGGTGACCCACCTCGTGAGCAAGTTGTATACTGAGATCACAAATGTTAAGTACACGCTTGTAATTTGGCTCATAACACCCTAAGATTTCTCAATCCCTCTCTTTTAGGCTAAGCCTTTTGCGCAGTCAATGAGTCTGCCGTCAAGTTTTAGCACGTATAGGGCTAATTAATTAATTCTATTTCTTAAAAAAATGTGGAATGGTCAAACCCTAATTGGCTCGGCTTTATGTAAGCGAGGTTATAAATATACTTATAACACCCAATCAAAAAAGAACAAACATTACTTATCCATTTATACGATGCCCAATGCCCCTGCTGCCACTGCACTAAATTTTGTTTTTTTGTTAAAAAATGCACCTACACAAAAGCTGCGCGCATGGCTGTTTCGTGGGCATAGAAATTTAAAGCGCTCACGCTCCAGAGCACTGCTAACGCAAAGGAGGCTTTGGATGAACCACTAATTCTATCGTGACGGTGAAGCGCGCCATTTTGCACCCTCGCCCAGCAATAAGCAGAACCCTCACCTTCAGACGATGAGTATGATTAGGATTACCACGCGCGATTTGGCAAACAATTGCCTGACACTTTGACTTCTAGGGCTACAAAGATGCCTCGGGTCATTTAGATAAATTTATCGTCGAGAAATACGCTTAAGAAGGGGAAAGTAGAGCGTTAAGCACCGAGTCCCCCGAATGAAATATTATATTGATCATACCTTTATCTGAAAGAACATTGTATCAAAAGGCTGGCCGTTGTCGTTGGTGAGATTTATTTTTTCTCGATTATTGTATTAGTTATATAGGTATTGCTGGAGCAGACATTAAGAAACCAGCAGCAAGACTAGTGTTTGTCGTGGGCTTCCCGCTTGATGCCGTCGCGACGACCACTAGTCTCAGCACTGTTTGAACCGACATATTTATTAGTGCAAGTATTGTAAAGAATGACTTCGTGCTGCGTGACTTTTGCGCTGTCGTGCGTGCACGGAGTGAGAAAAAGTCATCCTCGAGGCAGCGCCACTGAAATCCGGAAAACTAGTGGCTGCTGGCGCTCACTTTGTCAAGGCATTTGAGGAAATTGTCATGATGATAACAAAAAAGTCTAGATCAGAGGTTCGATCAAAAATTATGCTAAGATTCTCTTACTTAATTTCAGGGAAGATGCCGAAAAGATAATGGGACAACAGTAGAGTACCGACCGACAGATACTTGAATACTGTAGATACCATAATATATTAGAATTAGGCTGCAAATTTATAATATATTGGGCTAATTACTTTCCTTCCTATTTTTTTTTAAGAAATGTGGGATGGGTTTACATTTCTTAATTGAGTCTAGAAACTCTAATTAATTCAAAAGAAGCAGATATAGCAGGTAACATATACGTGATTAACAATTTAGACACGTCGTCGTCTCTACAAATCGTGGCCGGTCTGCACCATCAAGTCAAATTTTTCGATCGTAAGCTTGTGACTTTGTATTTTTATAGTATTGCTGCTTTGGGCTGCTACTAAGCCAGAACTTAAGTTACTTAAAGTAGGGCGGATAGTGACAAGCTAAAACTCTAATCTTGTGCACCAAGTGGGTGGATCCCCGAGGTCTTTCAGCATATGAATAGGCTGAGCAGCGCGGTTTCTAATCTATTATCTTTTACATAAAAAAGCAACAATACTCAATTTCCTCTTTATTTATTATTGTACGCCTTTATTGGCGCAAGTTCTTAATTGCGAATATTTGTTCCTGTGATATATAATTGGTACAGAGATGAACGGTCACTAAGCGCCTAGCAGCGTTCATTCCGCGTATAGGTTTATGGTGCGACAAGCACAAACACTTTACGCCTGTAAGCTTAGGATTGTACATCAAGTAAGCAGATTCCATAGTTGTGAAGTATACCCAAGTTCAGATGGCATTTTTTCTTGGCTAGGAATCGTTTAATTGGCACTATGTAACATTTTCTCACTAGGTAAAATAACCTAATCATTACGAATCTTTTTATGAGCGAATTGCGTCATTTGATCCGAATTTACGAAGTGTCAATGATTTTCATCTTCGATGGTACAAAGGTAGGCTTCACTTCTTGGCCAAAAGAAATTGTTGGGAAATGAACCTAGCGTCGCATATCTCCTGTGTCTCTTCCTCTTCCATCTGTTTTGCCCTCTCTTTTACATCCCCTCTTGAACCTCTTATGCCCAAGCGGTAAAACCCTACATGTCTTATTTCGGAGATCAAAGTTTTGATTTCCATGTCCTATTTCGGCGATGAAGATTAGATCAATGGCTCCAAGAACCTTGTAAATTCAAACTAAACCATGGCATTTTGCTTTAAGAAAAATTGGCTCACTGCGCATCGCAGAAAGTTGCTTGGTGTTGGATGGCTCTATTGCCGCTGTCTATTGCGTTTGGATTTGCACTTTACCCCCTCCCCTCCTATGCCCAAAATTTACTTCGTACCGTCGAAATTTCGTTGTCCTCGAATCCAATGTCCTTCCAAGGTTTCGTCAATGCGTTATTTTGGTTGCGACTGCAGCAAGTCGGCAAGCATTCGTCTCTTCATTTTACTACTTGCCCGCTCCGGCACAAGTCTACTCAAACTTTCTTATCTCTTACGCGCTCTTCCATTTTACTCGAAGCATCATGCTCCCCTGTAAGAAAATTATTGCCCTGTGCACGACTGCGGTCATGATCACCTCCAGCATCACTGAGGCCACCTTCAACAACATGAATGGCGGCAAAAGCGGCTTTCCCGTTGAGACTCCGTTTTTAACAGAGGGACACGAGCAGCCGAGTAAAACTCCACACCAGCAAGAGCAACAGGTCCCGCAGCAAGTACAGCAGCAGAACCAAATTCTGCCATCAGGGGAGGAGCAGCCCCAGAACGAAAGCATGTCTTTAGTAAACGGGCAAATGGAGCAGCAGCAGAACGAGGTTCCGCAGCAACTACAGCAGCAGAACCAAATTCTGCCATCAGGGGAGGAGCAGCCCCAGAACGAAAGCCTGTCTTTAGTAAACGGGCAAAT